>CAUYRH010073369.1:0-15481 GCA_963574655.1 Perodicticus potto
TTAAAGAAAGATGGAGACTTTACCTCTTTCATGTTTACATGGATGGAGCTGGAACATATTCTTCCTAGCAAAGTATCTCAAGAATGGAAGAAAAAGTATCCAATGTACTCAGCCCTACTATGAAGCTAATTTATAGCTGTCGTATGAAGGGTATAACCCAACTATAACACAAGATTATAGGGAAAGGGGCAAGGGTAGGGAGGAGAGAGGGGAGGTTGTGGCAGAGGGAGGGCAATTGGTGGGGCCACACCTACACTGCATCTTAGAAGGGTACAGGCGAACCTTGCTAAATGCAGAATACAAATGTCTTCATATAATAACAGAGAAATTGCCAGGAAGGCTATGTTAATCTGTTTGATGAAAATAGTTAAGATTGTATATGAAACCAGCACATTGTACCCCTTGATTGCACTATTGTACACAGCTATGATTTAATGATAAAGATAATAAAAAAAATAAAAATTAAAAAAAATAAAATAAAATATCAATCCCCTTAAATCATCATCTTAACAGAAAAAAGGAGAAAAAATCACATGATCATATTGATAGATGCAGTGTTTAAAATAATTTAATACCCATTCAAATAAAAGAGAAACAAATTTTACCAAATGAGAGATGGAAAGGAAAGTTTTAATCTGACAAAGCAATCAAACAACTTACAGAAAATACTGAACTCAATGGTGAAACAGGTAAAATTTCTCCAAGAAATTGGGAGCAAAACAAGGACACCTCTAACTCTACTTAGTTTTTTACTGGAGGTCCTATCCCAGAGAAAACTTGGGGTTTTTTGGTTTTTGTTTTGTTTTGTTTTTCATTTTGCACTTTTTTTTATATTGTGGTTATATAAATGTAATATATAAATGTTTTACATACTCAAAAAATAAATTGCATTAATTTAAATCAACCAGAATGTGAGAGATACCCAAAATGGAATGAAAATGATAACAAATTACAAATGAATAGCAAACACAACTACACTTAAGAGGTTAAGAAGGATGAAAACTAACTCAAGCAACTTTAGACAACAGTATTTTTTCTTTTTCTTTTTTTTTTTTTTTGAGACAGAGTTTCACTTTGTTGCCCTTGGTAGAGTGCTGTGCCGTCACAGCTCACAGCAACCTCAGACTCTTGGGCTTGAGCAATTAATTCTCTTGCCTCAGCCTCCCAAGTAGCTGGGACTACAGGTGCCCACCACAACGCCTGGCTATTTTTTGGTTGTAGTTGCCACATTTTTGTTTGGCAGACCCTGGCTGGGTTCAAAACCCCCAGCCCCAGTGTATGTGGCTGGCACCCTAGCTGCTGAGCTGCAGGTGCTGAGCCTAGACAATAGTATTTTGACGGCATATTCTAAGGCATCAGTCAACAAATGAAGGCCTCTGGGCCAAATCCAGCCCTGTTTTTTGTAAATAAAATTTTCTGTGTATTAGACAAGGCCATGCTCCTTCATTTACATGGCTGCTTTTGCACAACAGCAAATTAAGCAGTTGTCACAAAGCCGCTGAGGCATGCAAAGCTGAAAATAATTTGCTATCTGGCCCTTTATGGGAAAGTTTGCCCATACTTGGTTTAAGGTTAAAAAGAAGTGTGTAAGTAGTGTGCCCTAATTATTAAATATGTTTTACACAAGGGTTTGAGTTAGCAATTCTGCAACTACCTTATGTATATTCTGGAATTAAGAAAATAAGTAAATATATTTTGAATAGTAAGAGCTGGATTTTACACAATAGTGATGTCAAATGATTTCAATTTAAACTATCATCTTAAGGAAACTTTTTTCTTCTACTTTTTAGTCTGTAAATTTTCAAACATACATAAAAGTAAAAAAAAAACAAAACCTATAAAATAAACCCATGGCATAGCTTTAATAATTGTTACTGTTTTGCTGATCTTGTTTTATCTATGTATACCTTCCTCCCTTCCTTTTCTTCTGTTTTGGGCAGGTGTCTTTGAAAGAAAATCTCAGACCTGTCATTATATACATACTTCCAGTATGTGTCTCTAGTTTACAAGGATTTTCTTCATAAAAATTTTCCAAATCTTTAAAGGTGATGTTCAAGTGTATCTGAACAATTAATCAGTAAGCTTTTTAAGAACAAGAAAACAAGCCAGGCACAGTTTCACACCTGTAATTCTAGCACTCTGGGAGGCTGAGGTGAGTGAATGGCTTGAGTTCAGGAGTTCAAGACCAGCCCGAGCAAGAGTGAGACCCACCTCTGTGCTAAAAAATAGAAGTACTAGATGGGTGTTTTTGTGGGTGCCTGTAGTCCCAGCTACTCAGGAGGCTGAGGCAAGAGGACTGCATGAGCCCAAGAATTTGAGGTTGCTGCGAACTATGACACCATAACACTCTACCCAGGGCAACACAGTGAGATTCTGCCTCAAAAAAACAAAAAGGAGTTCTAGACCAACCTGAGTGAGAGTGAGAGCCTATCTCTACTAAAAATAAAAACTGAAGCAAGAGGATTGCTTCGGCCCAAGAATTTAAGGTTGCTGTGAGCTATGACACCATGGCACTCTACCAAGTGCAACAAAGTGAGATTCTACCTCAAGAAAACAAAAAGAAAGAACCAGAAAATAAAGGGGACCTTGACTCTCCAGATAATAAAAACATATTTTAAATCTAATATAATTAAGACCATGTATTTGGCCAGGAATGGAAGAGCAGGAAGAAGTAATTTCTTATGCTGCTAACAGGTGTAAATTGGCACAATTTTTCTGAATGCATTCATGCAGTATGAAGCAATAGCCTTTCAAATGTATTTCCTTTTGTGATCTACAACTTACTCTCACTTGATGGGGGTGGGGAGAGAACACATGCCTAGGAGGTCTGATAATTAAGTTCCCTGAACTCGTCCTAAAAAAGTGCTACATACCTCATTGCTGAATCTCACTATAGTCACCTGCAAAGGATTTCCCTTGGGAAGCTATGCACTGACGCCAGTGCCTAGTCCACCCTTCAAAGCAATTTTGGCACTCTTTTCCTGGAAAGATCTTCAAAACTATCTTCATATAGCACACAACAACAATAATGACAAAAGACACTGCCTCACAAGGTCTACATGAACATAGCTGTGAGACACTGATATACCAAGGTTATCACACCTTACTGAGTTGTCTGTACAGTGCTGCCAACCTAAGTGCCCAGTGGCAAGTTCGTGAACTTAATTTTTCAGACCTTGTAAGATGACAGGTCTGATGGCCATTCCAGAAAAAAAGTTCCAAAATTTCTTTGAAGGATGGACTAGGCACTGGTGTTTGTTGGTGCATAGCTTCCCAAGGGGAGTAATTCAAAGGTGATCATAGAGATATTCAGCAATGAGGAATGTAGCACTTTTTCTAGGGTGAGTTCTCAAACTTAATTGACAAACCTGGTATGTGGAAAAATTCAGTTGGCAAATCAAGTTGCAAGGTATACTTTTACTATGGTTATACATGTGTAAGACTAGCATTTGGGGAAATTTGGTGAAGAGTATACAGCAATTCTTTTTTCCATTTTTACAGACTCTTTTGTAAATCTGAAATTATTTCACACTGAAAATTTTAATTATATATTTGTATATATATATTATATTTACAAAATGTGTTCTTTTGTACTATGCATGTAATTTTTCTATAGATTAGGAATTTTTCAATAAAAAATTGTTCAACAAAACAAGAGGCAGTGTTTACAACTCATTGATCACAACCAGTTACAGATTTCTTTGTTCCTTCTCCACTCCCACTTATTCACTTGATTAATCTAAAAAATAAAAATAAAAAAGTAAACAAAACAAAACAAAGGTTTTCCTTTTTACCTTTAAGTTCATCAGTTCCTAGTTAGCAATTTTTTTTTTTTTTTTGAGACAGAGCCTCAAGCTGTCACCCTGGATAGAGTGCTGTGGCATCACAGCTCACAGCAACCTCCAATTCCTGGGCTTGGCAGTTCTCCTGCCTCCACCTCCCAAGTAGCTGGGACTACAGGCGCCTGCCACAACGCCCGGCCATTTTTTTGTTGCAGCCGTCATTGTCGTTTGGCAGGCCCAGGCTGGATTCGAACCCACCAGCTCAGGTGTACATGGCTGGTGCCTTAGCCGGTTGAGCCATAGGCGCCGAGCCAGCAATTCTTTGTATCAAATTATTTCTGAAAATATAACTGATGTGGGTTCTGCCTTTTGAAGGATGGCTTGAGCCTAAAAGGATAATGTATTATAGTAATTCAGATGTGTCTTGTGGAATCCCAAGAAAGAAATATCTCAGAAAAGGTATGAGATAAGACAATGGATAGCAACCAAGAAGTACCTTCTCATACCTTGTTCCTGCTTCTCTGCTTAATTTTCTCTTATCTTTCTGCCTAACAACTGTCTCTGCTATTCAGTTTACACATAGGTTACAGCTGTACCCCAGCTTTGAAGTTTTTAAATTTTTTCACTCAGGAGAGTAGTTCAGTCTGAATAAAAATATTACAGCCCCAATTTCAAATTCCTGGTAGAGAGAATCTGATAGACCCAGTTTGGTCAGGTGTCTTCACATGGTCAGATTATCTATGACCAAGAAATGAAGTCATGTAGTAGAGGTACGGTTGTCTGGGGCCCATCTTGGAGGAGGAGGGACCAAGCTCCATCACTGTGAGATAAGCCAACAACCCAAAAGAAGCTAATAGGATTGTTGAGTGAAGAAAAAATAAAAGGAACCGGACATGTTATAATCCTACTTTGGTAAAACATAACAAAGCTCTATCTGTATACGAATATATGTCTACTGCTAATTCAAATACTAGATGAGTCTAGAAAGAATTTTGTGTACAGGAATACATATATGTACATATATGTAATTAAAGTTTTTATTGTGAAATAATTTCAGATTTACAAAAGAGTCTGCAAAAAAAGTGAAAAGATCTCCTGTATGTTCTTCACCCCATTTCCCCAAATGCTCATTTTATACATGTATAATCATAGTAAAATGATCAAAACTGAAAAAATAACACTAATAAATATCACTAACCTATGGATATTTAAATTTTGTCAATTGTCCCACCATGTAGTCCTTTTTCTGACCACGATGCTATCCAAGATTCACAATGCATTTATTTATCTTGTCTGCTTGAATCTGAGATAGGTTCTTAATCTTTGTCTTTCATAACCTAGACACTTCTGAAAGTATGTGCCAGTAATTTTGTAGGATGGCCCTAATTCAAGTTTGTCTGATGTTTCTTCAGGATTAAAAACAGGTTATATGTTTTAACAGGTTACATATTTTTGCCTCATGATTGGTGAAATTGACTTGGATCACTTGATTTAAGGTGATGTCTTCTAGGTTTCTCTACTATAACATTATTTTTCTCTTTGCTATCTAATGGAGAGATACTTTGACACTAGATAAAAAATCACATTTCCCTATATTTCAGCCAACCAATTATAGCCTCCAAAATGATTCTTGCCTAAAATAGTATTTACTGTGGTGTTTGCAATTTCTGGTGTCTGGTGATTGTCTATTTCCATCACCACTATCCCAATTATTTGTATATTCGATGTTTTTTAATTTTAATTTTTTATTAAATAATAAACACATAGATCATGTATACATTAATGCATTTATGGGGTACAATGTGCTGATTTCATATAGAATTAGGAACGCTTACATCACATTGGTTAATATATACCTCATCTTGTTTATTTATTGTGTTAAGGCATTTATACTGTATATCGATAGATCCAACATATACCCTTGCCTTATGCACCAAAGGTGTGATCCCACCATTCACCCTCCCTTGATCTGACCTCCTCCCTCCCCTCCCAACCCCCCCTTCTCCCTCCTTCATCTTGGGCCATAGTTGTGATCTATTCTTCATATGAAAGTGTGAATGATTGTAAATTGGTTTCATACAGTACTGAGTACATTGGGTATTTTTTCTTCCATTATTGAGATACTTTACTAAGTAGGATATGTCCCAGCTCCATCCATGTAAACATAAAAGAGGTAAAGTTTCCATCTTTTTTTAAGTCTGCATAATATTCCATGTTATACATATACCACAATTTATTAATCCATTCATGGGTCAGTGGGCACTTGGGCTTCTTCCATGACTTGGCTATTATGAATTGAGCTGCAATGAAAAATCTAGTGCAAATATCTTTGTTATAAAGTAATTTTTGGTCTTTTGGACATACACCTAGTAGAGGAATTGCAGAATCAACGGCAGGTCTACTTTTAGATTCCTGAGTATTCTCCATACTTCTTTCCATAAGTGACATATTAGCTTGCACTCCCACCAGCACTGCAGAAGTGTTCCCTTTTCTCCACATCCACGCCAACATCTGTAGTTTGGGGATTTTGTTATGTGAGCCACTCTCATGGGAGTTAGATGATATCTCTTGCATTTCTCTGATGATTAAAGATGATGAGCATTTTTTCATGTGTCTGTAGGCTATGTGCCTATCTTCTTCAGAGAAGCTTCTGTTCAAGTCCCTTGCCCACAACGAAATGGGATTACTTGTTCTTTTCTTATTAACAAGCTTGAGTTCTCTGTGGATTCTGGTTATCAAACTTTTGTCAGAAGCATAACCTGCAAATATCCTCTCCCATTCTGAGGGCTGTCTGCTTGCTTTACGTCCTATGTTCTTGGCTGTGCAGAAGCTTTTTAGTTTGATCAGATCCCAGTAATGTATTTTTGGTGCCAGAGGGTCCTCCTCATAAAGTATTCTCCCAGGCCAATTTCTTCAAGTGTTTCTCCTGCACTCTCTCCAAGAATCTGTATAGTTTCATGTCTTAAGTTTAAACCTTTTATCCAGTGAGAGGCAATTTTTGTTAATGGTGAAAGGTGTGGGTCCAGTTTCAGTCCTCTATAAGTCACCAGCCAATTCTCCCAGCATCATTTGTTAAATAGGGACTCTTTCCCCAAATTTATTATTTTGATGGGCTTATCAAAGATCAAATAACGACAAGTGTCTGGGTTCAGCTCTTGGTTCTCAATTCTGTTCCATACATCTAACTCTATTTTTGTGCCAATACCATGCTGTTTTGATCACTACAGGTTTATAGTACAGTTTGAAGTCTGGTAGTCTGATTCCTCCTGATTTGTTTTTATGTCTGAGTAATGTCTTGGCTATTCAAAGTTTTCTCTGGTTCCATATAAAACAAAGTATTACTTTTTCCAGATCTTTAAAGTGTGAGGGTGGTGCTTTGATAGGTATTTCATTAAATTTGTAAATTGCTTTGGGTAATATGGAAATGTTAACAATGTTGATTCTTCCTAGCCATGAGTATGGTCTGTTTTTCCATTTGTTAACATCTTCAGCTATTTCATTTCTCAGAGTTTCATAATTATCTTTATAGAGATCTTTCATGTCCTTTGTTAAGTAAATTCCCAAATATTTCACCTGTTTTGGCACAACTGTAAAGGGAATAGAGTCCTTGACTGTTTTTTCAGCTTGACTATTGTTGGTATATATAAAAGCTACTGATTCGTGAGTATTGATTTTGTATCCTGAGATGCTACTGTATTCCTTGATCACTTCTAAGAGTTTTTTGGTTGAGTTCCTGGGGTTTTCCAGGTATAAAATCATATCTGCAAAGAGTGAAAGTTTGATCTCCTCTGACCCTATTTGTATACCTTTGATCACCTTCTCTTGCCTGATTGCAATGGCTAAGACTTCATTACAATGTTAAAAAGCAGTGGAGACAATGGGCAACCTTGCCTGCTTCCTGATCTGAGTGGAAATGTTTTCAATTTTACTCCATTCAATATGATATTGGTGTGGGTTTGCTGTAGATAGCCTCTATCAGTTTAAGAAAAGTCCTTTCTATGCCAATTTTCTTAAGTGTTCTGATCATGAAAGGATGCTGGATATTGTCAAAAGCTTTTTCTGCATCTATTGAGAGAATCAAATGGTCTTTGTTTTTAGTTTGTTTATGTAATGTATTATATTTATAGATTTACTTATATTGACCCAAACTTGAGACCCTGGGATAAAACCCACTTGGTCATGGTATATAATTCATTTGATGTGCTGCTGGATTCTGTTTGCTAGGATCTTATTGAATATTACTGCATCTATAATCATTAAAGATATTGGTGTATAGTTTTCTCTTCTTGTTGGGTCTTTTCCTGATTTGGGGATCAGGTTGATATTTACTTCATAGAATGTTTGGGAAGAATTCCTTCTTTTTCAATGTTTTGGAAAAGTTTAAGTAATATAGGTATTAGTTACTCTTTAAAGGTTTGGTAGAATTCTGATGTGAACCCATCTGGTCCCAGACTCTTCTTCATTGGGAGATTTTATATAGTTGATTCTATTTTGTACTTGAAAGGTCTTTTCATCATTTCCAATTCTTTCTGATTAAGTCTAGAAAGTTGGTATGCTTCCAAGTGTTGGGGTCAATTTCTTTCAGATTTTCATATTTCTGAGAATAAAGTTATTTGTAGTATTCATTAAGGATTTTTTAAATTTCTGAGGTATCTATTGTTATTCCACCTTTGTCATTTCTGATTGATGCTATTATGGACTTTAATTTTATATTTTTGGTTAGGTTGGCCAAAGGTTTATCAATTTTGTTGAATGCTTCAAAAAAACAACTTTTTGATTTATTAATCTTTTGAATAATTCTTTTGTTTTGATTTCATTTAATTCTGCTCTAATTTTAGTTATTTCTTTTCTTCTGCTGGGTTGGGTATGTTCTTACTTTTCCACTTGCTTAAGATATCCCATTAAGTTATTGACTTCCTGTCTTTTATAGTGTTGCTATAAATTTCCCTCTTAGGACTGCCTTTGTAGTATCCCACAGTTCTGATAATTCATGTCTTCATTATTGTTTTGTTACAAAAATTTGGCAATTTCCTTCTTAATCTCATATACCCAGCTATCATCCAGCATAAGGTTATTTAGTTTCCATGTCTTTGTATGAGTATGCAGATACCTGTTATTGGTGAGTTCAACTTTTATTGTGTGATGATCCGAGAAAATACAGGGAATAATTTCTATACTTTTAAATTTGTGGATGTTAGACTTGTGACCTGAGATGTGATCAATTTTGGAGGATGTGCCATGGGCTGATGAGAAGAATGTGCATTCAGTTTTGTTAGGATGAAATGTTCTGTAGATGTCTGTTAAATTCAATTGTTGTATGGTGAAGTTTAAGTCCAAAATTTCTTTGCTTAGTTTCTTCTTGGAGGATCTATCCAACACTGCCAAAGGAGTATTAAAATCTCCAACTATTGTGGTGCTGGAAGATATTAAATTGTTCATGTCTGTTAGGGTCTCCCTTATAAATTGAGGAGCATTCTGGTTGGGTGCATAAATGTTAGTAATTGACATCTCATCATGTTGAGTGTTTCCCTTAAGAAATATGAAGTGGCCATCTTTGTCTTTCCTTACTTTTGTTGGTTTAAAGCCTAGTGTACCTGCAAACAAAATTGCCACCTCTGCTTTTTTCTGATTTCCATTTGCCTGGATTACAGATGCCCATCCCTTCACTCTGAGTCTATACTTATCCTTGGGATAAAACCCACTTGGTCAGGTAAGATGAGATTCTTGTATGCAGCAGATATCTGACCTGAGTTTTTGTATCCAGTCAGCCAACCTATGCCTCTTAAGAGGACAGTTTAAGCCATTCATATTATTTGAGAGTATTGATAAGCCTGGTAGTATTTTGGGTGTCAAGTTTTTTGAAAGTCCAGTGGACATTTTCAATCTTTCTACCACTGTGGAAACTAGATTTTGGTCAAGAATTTCAGAGTGAGTTTACTTTGGTGGTAGAGCATAGTGCTGGTCATCATGGAGGATGGGTCTGAGGATATCCCAAAGAGCTGGTTTGGTTGTGGCAAATTTCTTCAATGTGTGTATGTCATTAAAGTATTTAACTTCTCCATCATAAATGAAGCTCAATTTAGCTGGATACAGGATCCCGGACTGAAAGTTGTTTTGTTTTAGGAGATTGAAGGTTGATGACCATCCTCTTTGGACTTGAAAAGTTTCAACAGAGAGATCTGCAGTCATTCTAATATTTTCCCCTTGTAGGTTATTATTTTTTTATGTCTGGCTTCTTGCATGCTTTTTTCTTTCATATTAGCTTTGGCGAAGTTAATTACAATGTGTGTAGAAGATGCTTTATTTGGGTTGAGTCATGCTGGGGTTCTGAAACTGTCTGCTATCTGAATTTCAGTATCTCTACCATGCTTGGGAAGTTCTCCTCAATTATCTCTTGAAATAGAGAATCTGTGCCTTTTGGACCATCCTCTTCTCCTTCAGGGATTCCTATGAGGCAAATGTTTGCTCTTTTGGAGTGGTCCCACAATTCTCTCAGGGAATGATCTGTTTTTGCTCTCCACTTTTTTCCTCTTTGAGCATTTGGGAGCGTTCAAAAGCTTTGTCTTCAACGTCAGAGATCCTTTCTTCTGCCTGCTCCATTCTGTTACTGAGGGATTCTACTACATTTCTCAGATCTTTGAGGGCTGCAATTTTTTGCCTCGATCTGTCAAAATCTTTGGTGATTTTGTCTTTAAATTCATTGAATTCTTGAGACAACTTTTGAATTGCTCCTTGAATTTCTAATTCCATCTTTACCTCCATTCTGTTAATCTTATTTGCAATCCAAATTCTATATTTGATTTCTGACATCTTAGCCATTCATTTATGAATGGTATCTTATTCATGTTGCCAGAATTTTCCACTGATTCTGCCCCATGATTATTTTGCACTTTTTGGCTAGAGAAGGTGGCAAGGTGAAATTGAATTGAGGGCTCCTGGACATGTAATTAACCAGCCCCTTACCAAAGAACTAGGACTGGTGATTGCAACTTTTCCCTTACAACTTTACAAAGGTCCCATTGAGAACTACAGCCTGAAACTCTGGGGACCTACTTGGTGTGGTGGGGCTAGATGGCACTGACTGGTATTCAGCTAGTCTTTTCCCAATCCTAGTGAATCAGTGGCTTTGGGCTGAAAACTCAGCTGCAGAGATATATAAGCAATAAATACATCCCACCACCCCACAGGTGACAACTGGAAGGGGAGACTATCACACTCCCACAACAACACAGTCAGGGTATGACCTTTGTGGGTCCCCCGGTGATTGGCCCAGGTCAAGAGTTCCAAACCAATTGTCCCAGTCAACAAAAACAGCAATCAGGTGGTAGAGTTCAAAAGGTCTTCAGCATTTAGCCAGTGGATGGGGGTCCACTGGAAGCTCAAATTGACCCCAGTGGGAGGAGCCACCACAACTGTCAGGGGCAGCACTGTCACTGTTGCGGGCAGTGCAGCTCATCTGGGGTACTGCTGTGTGTAGGTTGCAGGAGCTTGTGGGGAGTTGGAGGGCATTGCCACTGGTGCAAGGGTCTCAGGAGCCAGGCCGGGAACTGGAGGGTGGAGCTGCTAACCCTAGTCTTGGGCCACAGGAGCCAGGCGGGAAGCCAGAGGATGGAGTCACTGGCCTGGGCAGGGGTCAGGGGGTCACAGGAGCTGGGCAGGGGTCACTGGCCTTGGCCTGCAGGTCTCAGGAGCCGGGATGGGGGGGAGCCAAAGGGCACAGTGAACAGCTGTAGGCTATGGGTCTCAAGAGCCCAGTAGGGAGCTGAAGGGCAGAGTCACCGGCCAGGGCCTGGGGTCATAGGAGCGGGCGAGTGTCACAGGAGCCAGGCGGGAGTCGCCACCCACTACGGGCTGCCAAGTTGGGGGAGCTGCTGAACCCAGTGGTCGGTAGCACTGTCCTGAGCTATGGTCTTTCCAACATGGTGCAAATCTCTCTCCCCTTGTGACTCCTCACATCTATCAAAGTTATAGTTTCAGCGCAACTACCCCACAGCTCCTGAGGTGCCCTGCCCCAGCAAAAATCTGCCAACACTCTGGACTTTGCAGGGGGTAGTCTTCCAGACTACCAGGAGAGGTGTGGGGTGGATTGGGAGTTCAGAAAGGTAAGGAGAATATTAGATCAACTTTTGGCCCAGGCAAAAGACTGCCTGGGCTTGCAGTGGTATCTCTCTGTGGAGGAAGTCCCAACCCTCAGTCATTCTCTCTCCTTTGGTGAAACAAAAGGTCCCCTGTTCCCTACTTGCCTCATGCTGTTCTCCTGGGGGTGGGGGAGTGGAAGGATTCCCACCCTCTTTGGGATTGGTTTTGTACCTGAAATTTGTTTCCTTGGAGTCCCAGCTTGTCGTGGCAGGGGTGATGCGCACCTATCCATCCCCTCTCTCCACTCAGCTCCTGATCTTCTGCTTTATTTGTATATTTCTGGCCATTATTTCTCTGTCTGGACAGGAGCCTTTGCCAAAAGCTGGCTTCAGTCAGCCATCTTCATTACTCTCAATGTTTTCCTCACTATGGACTTACATATATTTGTTTTATTCTATGGATTATAATGTATTATCATTATGATTTCATTTTTTGCTTAAATTGTCAAATTTTTGGGAGACTCCCTCCAAATTGACTTCTAGGTTCTTTCTACATGCACCCATCATTATTTTAGTGCTTACTTTTTGTCTTTACAAGTGTTCTAGTCCTGGTACCAGCCATTTCTTCAAGGAGCCCTAATTTCTTTTCTTTCTCTTTCATTCTATCTTTTCTTTTCTTTCTTTCCTTTCCTTTTCTTCCAAGTTTCCTTCCCTCCTTACTTTTTATTTTTTATTTATTTATTTATTTATTTATTTATTTATTTATTTATTTATTTTTTTGAGACAGAGCCTCAAGTTGTCACCCTGGAGAGAGTGCTGTGGCATCACAGCTCACAGCAACCTCCAATTCCTGGGCTCAAGCGAGTCTCCTGCTTCCGCCTCCCAAGTAGCTGGGACTACAGGCGCCTGCCACAATGCCTGGCCATTTTTGGGTTGCAGCCATCATTGTTGTTTGGCGGGCCCAGGCTGGATTCAAACCCGCCAGCTCAGGTGTACGTGGCTGGCGCCTTAGCCCGTTGAGCCACAGGTGCTGAGCCCCCTCCTTACTTTTTATTATTTATTATTTTGAAAATTGCATTTAGGAAACAAGATCTGGGTACCAGGTATGTTCATTACCTCTGTTCTTCCAGTGGCTAGAGGTAGGCAATATTTTATCTATATTTTATAGAAGAAAAAGGTGAGAGGCTAATGTAGCTAATTATTTATAGGTGCTAGAACCAAGATTTGGACCAAGCAGTCTGACTTCAGAATTCATGTTCTTGACCACTATACATATTCTTTTTTTTTTTTTTCCCAGTAGAGATAGTATCTTGCTCTTGTCTCATGCAGGCTTGTGTGCAATGGTATGATCATATCTCTCTGCAGCCTCCAAAACCTGGGCTCAAGTGATCCTCCCACCATGGCCTCCCAAAGTGTTGTGATTGTTGGCATGAGTCACCATGCCTGTCCTGCATATCCTATTAATAAAACCTGAGAAAACTAGCATAAAATAAACCAATCTTACTCATATATAGATGGAATTTTCCAACCAAAGAGATTAAAGGATTAAATATAAAATCCCAAATAATTAAAAAAGAAGAAAATATTAGTAAATATTAATCTCAGGATGAGAGAGAACTCTGTGGGTATAGAATGGTCCACTCCCCTGATGCATCACTCACTTCAGAATATGCTCCCTCCTTCAGCTCTGGCAGTAACTAGTTAAAAAAAAAGAATTGCCACTGTATACATTTTCTTTTCTCAGTGACCATTTCTGGTTTGTCTGTCTTTCTCTCTGTTTGAACTCTCTTTGCAATGACTTCCCAGTCACCTTTGAATTAGTTTCCTCTTATCATTGTCCTTTCTGAATTTTACATCCTGACCACAGACTATTGGTCTTGGCACTACTGACCCAGCAACTCCATAGGAAATTGACTATTGAAATTTTCCTCCTCATTTGCCACAGCCTCATGCCCATGTCCAGTTTTGGGACTCAGGAACCACATCTATCCAAGACAGGTATGTGTGGTTAAAAAGTAATGGGAGGTTGGGCACAGTGGCTCATGGCTGTAATCCTAGCACTTTGGGAGGCTGAAGAAGGAGGATTGCTTGCAGCAAAGAGTTTGAGACCAGCCTGAACAAGAGGGAGACCCCTATCTCTATAAAAAATAGAAAAATTAGCTGGGCATGGTGCCCTGTGCCTGTAGTCCCAGCTACTTAGGAGGCTGAGGTAGGAGAATCCTTTTATGAAATGGGAAATATACATGCAAACAAACACAGGAAAAGATGGACAAATTGGACTAAACAGTAAAGTATAAAACTGTTATTCTTCAAGACAACCTAAAATTCTATGATCCTATATGCATATACATGCAATAGTTCTATGATCTTGTGTGTGCATACAAACAATAATTAAATTTTTTTGAGACAGAGTCTTAGTCTGTTGCCTGGGCTAGAGTACAGCGACATCATCATTGCTCACCGCAATCTCAAATTCCTGGACTTAAGTGATACTTTTGCCTCAGCCTTCCAAGTAGCTGAGACTACTGGCGCCTGCCACCACACCTGGCAGTTTTTCTATTTTTTAATGAAGGTCTGGTCATGTAGGCACATTCTGCTACATGACCATCCATGGAAACTGAAACTAAGAACCCTAACAATGAGACTTGGCACACATCATCAATCTCGATGTTTGTTTAAAGCAATTATTCTGACAATTTGGTAAGACATGGCTCATTGCTCCAGGTTTGAACTATAAAATCATCAACATTAACATAAAGAACCTCCTAAGAACACATACCCCAGGGGTTGGCCAATGGTCAATCATAGGCCCAGGCTTCCTTGGAGATATGAAAGGAAAAGGCAATCAGTCCTGTTGTGTAAACTTCTCATATCATACCTTGTCGTGTTCCTGCTATTGGAACTGCCTTTCCTGGAAGCCTGGCTCAAGTTCCACATTCTCTCCAGCCCAGGCTCAAGGGCCCTTCCTGTAGCAGGTACTTCCCACACCTATTCAATCCAGTTACCTCTTCCTTTTGACTGCATTTTTCACTTATTCTACAATTGATAATATAATGTTTAAGACAATATCTTGTGTTATTATCTGTTATTGTCAATTGGTTTTTCAAGTTTATATTTTATTCTTAACCAGATGCTAAATGATAATCATCTCTTAGGTCACTTTATATTTATTCTATTATTCCCAGAACAAGATATTGATGCTTGGCCAGGCATGTTGGCTCACATCTGTAATCCCAGCACTCTGGGAGGCTGAGGTGGGTAGATTGTGTGAGCTCAGGAGTTCTATACCAGCTCGAGCAAGCACAAGACCCTGTCTCTAAAAATAGCCAGGCAGGCATTGTGGCAGGCACTTGTGGTCCCGGCTGATCAGGAGGCTGAGGCAGGAGGATTGCTTGAGCCTAAGAGTTTGAAGTTGCTATGAGCTATGATGCCACAGCACTCTACCCAGGGCAACAGAGTGAGACACTGTCTCAAAAAAGAAACAAATAATTGTTGATGCTGATAAATAACTGAAAAACTACCCTCCTACAACTTAATTTTAAATTAATATAAAACCCAATAATGAATTAAGTCATTTTGGCTGTCACACATGCTGAAAGGAACTTGCCCTACTAAGTGACA
>CAUYRH010073370.1:0-19161 GCA_963574655.1 Perodicticus potto
GGCACCCACCACAGCGCCCAGCCATTTTTTGGTTGCAGCCGTCGTTGTTGTTTTGGCGGGCCCAGGCTGGATTCAAACCCACCAGCTCAGGTGTACGCGGCTGGCACCTTAGCCTGTTGAGCCACAGGCGCCAAGCCGATCTTTCCCTTTTTATTGACAGTCAAGAAATTCCACCCAACAGGTATCCTTCTCATTGGCCACTCTGAATCAAGCGGGAGATGCTAGTCCCGCCCCCACAGAACTACAGGATTTCACAGAACTTGGAAATTTCCAGGTTCCAGGAAGTTACAAATTCCTAAGGGCTGAGTCACCATGGAGAGGACCCTGCAAGTGTATCCTTGTGCTCTCCTTGAGAAGACCTGTTCTCCCAGACCTCACCCTTCTCGGGTATCCTCTCTCAATAATCACACCAACCCTGCACAAATTACTCTCTGAGTTTATGGCAACTGCCGTGGACACCTCAGTAAGATTTTCTATGGAACTACACGGGCTGATTCTAAAATGTGTGATGGGAGGCCCAGGACCTCAGAAACGCTGAGCGTGTTCTGAGGGCAAGGCAGGGGTGCCCTCCCCCAGAACGAGGCTCCACAACGAAGCTAGACCACCTGCAGGTGGTGCAGGTGCAGGAAAGACCACCAGCCCTCTGGACCGGACCTGAGAAAATGTGGACATGAGACAGCCAACCACATAGGGTTACAGTCCATAGGGGAAAGAATGGGTTTTCAATTCATACATATGAGGAACCGAATCTCTGCTTCATACCTTACCTCCAAAGTCCTGAAGGTAAAACCTGACAACCTTCTGAAGAAAGCTCAGAAGGCCGTCTTATGGCTTTGGACATGGAATACAATCTCTCATCAAAACACCTACAGCACATGGGCGGCGCCTGTGGCTCAGTGAGTAGGGCGCCGGCCCCATATACCAAAGGTGGGGGGTTCAAACCCAGACTTGGTCAAACTTGCAAAACAGAAAAATACTGGGCGTTGTAGTGGGTGCCTATAGTCCCAGCTACTCGGGAGGCTGAGGCAAAAGAATCGCCTAAGCCCGGGAGTTGGAGGTTGCTGTGAGCTGTGTGATGCCACGCCACGGCACTCTACCAAGGGCGACAAAGTGAGACTTTGTCTCTACAAAAAAAAAAAAAAGAACACCTACAGCACAAAGCAGATTAATAGCAAAAGATAGTACAGAATGGTGAAAAGACGGCTATAGACTGGCTGAAAATCTTTGCAGAGGATAGAGCCAGCCTTGCATTAGAATCAAAGAATTCTTGCAAAAAGACCAACAACCCATTGAAGGGGGTGGGGATAGGAACTGGTGATTCACAAATTGGAAACTAAACAGGCTACAGATACATAAAAAGGGAGTTGACCTTTTGATCTCCTACTAACCTTTGACCTCCTGCTGGCAGGAGGTGGCCCACAGCGGCCTCAGTGCAAAGAGCTGTGGCAGTGTCCAGCAGGCTGAGGACGTCCACACTGTGGGACTCGGTAAGGCCACATTGCAATGCTTATCCTTGGAAGCCCTGGTGCCTGTATGCACATTTTAAGAAAGGAAAAAACTGTGTTGAAATATAATACTCAATATATACCGATAACAAAAGAGGAAAACAAGTCATTTCTGCAATTATAAGAGGTGCTCAAATTATACACATATGGTAATCTGTGGGTGTGATATGTGGACGACATGCTTCTAATGTGGGTGCATTTTTTGGGTACTGCCGATATGTAAAATTGACCTCTAAACAACACGGGCCCACTTATTCTTATTTTTTCTTCTGCCTTCCCCACCCTGGCGATGGCAAGACCGTCCCCTCCTCTTCCCCCTCCTTCTCTGGCCACCCCCACAGGAAGATGAAGTCGAATAGTAAATAAATTGGTGAATAGCAACTATTATTCTCTTCCTTATGATTTTTCTGTCTAGCTTACTTTATTGTAGGAATGCAGAAAATAATACATGTAAATCATGTATGTACACAAAATACGTGTAAATCAACCATTTATGTTATTGGTGAGGTTTGCAGTCAACAGCAGGGTATTAGTAGTTAGGGTTTGGGGCAGTCAAAAGTTATACTCAAATTAACTGCCCTGGGGAGTCAGCACCCCTCACCCCCATGTTGTTCAAGGTCAACCTTTACATACCTATACACTTTTTACCTCACATGGTTCTCCATACAGGGGTACGTGTCGTGGAGAAGAAGAAACCTGGGTTATTAGGAGTGCAAACACAGACACACACACAGAATGTTCACACCAAATTCAGGACTTTTTTTTTTTTTTTTTGAGACAGAGTCTTTGTCACCCTCTGTAGAGTGCTTTGGCGTCACAGCTCACAGCAACCTCCAATTCTTGGGCTTAAGCAATTCTCTTGCTTCAGTCTCCCAAGTTTTGGAACTACAGACGACCTCCACAATGCCCGGCTATTTTTTTTTTGTCGTTGTTGTAGTTGTCATTGTTGTTTAGCAAGCCCCGTCCGGGTTCAAACCTGCCAACTCCGGTGTATGTCGCCAGTACCCTAATGGTTCAACTACCAGCGCCCGAGCTCAAATTTGGGACTTTTGACACTGTCACCTCAGGGGCTTCTGGGGCCTGTATTCTGTTGTAATGTTGTGTTTCTTAGACTGGACACTAGGACATTTTTGCTGCAAGCTCTTTGTCTTTATATATTTATTTATTTATTTATTTTTTTGTTTTGCAGTTTTTGGCCAGGGCTGGGTTTGAACCCGCCACCTCCGGCTTATGGGGCCAGCGCCCTACTCCTTTGAGCCACAGGCACTGCCCAGCTCTTTGTCTTTTTAACCGCCTGGTCTAAACTACTTCACAAAAACAATGATTCCAAAAGGCACAGCTGTGAGTGCAGGCTGCCAACTTTTCCTGAACGTGGGCCTCCGGGTCACGCTGGGACCACAATAGGTGAGGGAGTGAGAGGCAGAGGGGTCCCCTGAGGGGTGAAACCTCAGGCCAGAGCTTGCAGGTCTGAGACAGGCACGGTTTAAAGACAGCAGGCCGGCTCGGCGCCCAGCTGCATACACCGAGGGTGGCTGCAGAAAGAAGAACCCGGGCCGCTGCTTGACCAGCTTGTGGGCTCCATGCTGGCTCAGCACGTGCCAGAGGCCTGTGCTGGGGCCGCCACTCCTGCCTCTCCCAGGGCTGTGCTCAGTTAGCACCCCCAGGCCGCTCCCAGCAGCCTCCACAACCTGCTGCTCCACATCTCTCCCCGGCTGCTGGTTTCTGACATTTGAGATGGGCAGTTGCTACTGCTCACTGCGTGTTGGTGAATGCAGTCGATGCCCCCTAGCCATTTTAAGCTGGGAGACTTCCCTGCAGCACACAGGTAATCCCCAACCTTTTGTGTGCACCTGTCAGACAGATCCCACCTTCACACCTTCAGCCGTGTCACCCCCAACTTGTGGTCTGAATCTGGACTTTGTACCTGAGCATGCCTCAGGGGCAGCCTGAAGGCAGCCTTGCCGGGGGCAGGGCTGGGGCTTGCGAACTGGGTCTCCTGGGTCAGAACAGGAGCCTCTGCGTATGTGGGCTTTGCCGAGGGTGCTCCTGGAGGGGAGGCGCACTGGCCGGCTCAGCCACAGAACCTTTGCTTATTCCTCCTACAGGACTCTCACCAGGAAAGATTCATTTAAGGAAAGGGTGTTGCCTGGCTCGGTCGCTCAAACCTGTAATCCCAGCACTCTGAGAGGCTGAGGCAGGTGGATATCTTGAGCTCAGGAGTTTACGACCAGCCTGAGCAATACCGAGACGCCGTCTCTACTAAAAATAGAAAAACTAGCCAGGTGTCGTGTTGAATGCCTGTAATCCCTGCAACTCCAGAGGCTGAAGCAGGAGGATCGCTTGAGCCAAGAGTATGAGGTTGCTGTGAGCTACTATGACACCACAGTACTCAAAGCAGGGGGACTGAAACTCTGTCTAAAAAAAAAAAAAGGGTGGTGCCTGTAGCTCAGTGAGTAGGGCTCCAGCCCCATATACAGAGGGTGGTGGGTTCGAACCCAGCCCCAGCTGAACTGCAACAAAGGAATAGCCAGGCGTTGTGGTGGGCACCTGTGTTCCCAGTTACTTGGGAGGCTGAGACAAGAGAATTGCCTAAGTCTAAAGCACTCTACCAAGGGTGACAAAGTGAGACTCTATCTCTGAAAAAACAAACAAACAAAAAACGGGCAGCCCCTGTGGCTCAAAGGAGTAGGTCGCCGGCCCCATATGCTGTAGATGGTGGGTTCAAACCCAGCCCCCGGCTGAAAACTGCAAAAAGAAAAGACCAAACCAAACAAAGAAAGGGTGGTCACCATCAAAAATAAAAGCAGGCTCAGCGCCTGTGGCTCAAGCGGCTAAGGCGCCAGTCACATACACATGAGCTGGCAGGTTCAAATCCAGCTAGGGCCTCCAACAACAATGACGGCTGCAACCAAAAATTGGCCGGGCGTTGAGGCGGGCACCTGTAGTCCCAGCTACCTGGGAGGCAGAGGCAGGAGAATCGCTTGAGCCCAGGAGTTGGAGGTTGCTGTGAGCTGTGATGCCAGGGCACTCTACCCAGGGCAATAGCTTGAGGCTCTGTCTCAAACAATAAAAATAAAAATAAAAATAAAAGCAAGCAGTTTTATATAGCTTTTCTCACTCCTTGTCTTATGGAAATGGTAGGAAACCACCAAGGAAAGTGCAGGTGCATCCTAACCATGAGTGCAGACCTTCACAGCTGTCGTGTACAGGGGTGTAAGTTGGCCACATGGCACAGTGGCTGCAGCCTGAGGACCAACACAGTGGGATGGGGTGACAGCCCCAGGGGATGCAGCGACTTCCCCAGACACAGGCAGCCTCCCAGGCTTCGTCCCCAGCACACGGAGGCCTCTTCATGGCCCTAGGGTAGGTACCTACGTCCGGCGCTGTCCTCCCTGGAGCCCCCATCCCCACCATCTGGCCTGGAAATAACTGTTTGCTGAAAGTTAAATGAAGAAGGGCAGCTCTCAGGAGGGAATGGACTCATCGGTGCTGCTGAGCAAACTCACAGTGAGGGGGAGACAGGGCTGGGTCCAGGGACAGACCTGCCTGGACACCAGCCTGGTCGTCACTGTTGTCACTGGGAAGGGAAGATCCCATCTGCCGCTGATCCTGAGAATATGTGTAAACTACCCTGTAGCGGGTGGGGGATGTGAGTCTCAGAATAAATGTTCAACCTTCTAACGGGGAAAGCTGTTCACATCTTGGAGGCACCATGGCTCTGGCTCGTGGCACTGTCCCTCCTTTGGGAGCCTTCCCTCAGCTCTGACAGGCAGCAGGCTGCACGCCCGCCTAGCCTCCGGGAAGCACCTGGGCTGACATCACCCCACTGTCACTGGGAGGGCCAGGCATCCTGTCCTTTGCCTTCCAAAAGCAAACACAACCAAGCTCCGGGAGAGGCTGGAGCTGCCACTGTGCTGTGCTGGGAGGCCCCTCACACCTGCACGCACATCCCCTACACCCCTGCTCCTGGTGGCACAGGGACACCTCCTTCCCAGGGTGGGGGCAGCCCTGTCTCCGCCATCCCCGCTATGGGCAGCCAGGCACACAGGGAGGCGGGCTCAGATCCATCCCAACCCAACCAGTCCTTGCCGTGCGTGTGGGCCTGTGGGTACGACATGCGAGCTTAGGCACAAGTCTGCCATGGCGACAGCAATCTAACGCCAGGTGAGGAGGGAAAAGACAAGAAGGAACTTCCTGGAGCACTGGAAACCCTCTTTCTCAACGGTATGTGAGTTTCACGAGAGTTTCATGTGTTAAGACTCCTCTCGTGGGAAATAAGTTCCATGCATTCCACTGAATGAAAATTATACCTTATTCAGAAACAAAATAAAACTACCTCACACTCACTAGGATGGCAGCCGTCACGGCAAACAACATGTGCTATTGAGGACAAGGAGGCATTGGAACCCTTGTGTGGGGCTGGCAGAAATATACGCAAATCAGAACAAAAGTTTTGAGATAGACTGGGTTACGGTCTATTGTTCCACTTCCAAGAAACACAGCAGACAGTGTCTGTCTTTCCAACTTGCTCAGCTTAGTGGTGTTGCTGGGAGGACTTCATTTGTTTTGATTCACGTACATTTTATGTTTCCTGATTTTTGTGCATCTGGAAACTTTGGTACCGGTAAAATGGTGCAGGAGCTGTGGAGACAGTACCGCAGCTTCTCAAAAACTAAAACTAGGGCGGTGCCTGTGGCTCAAAGGAGTAGGGCACCAGCCCCATATACTGGAGGTGGCAGGTTCATACCCGGCCCTGGCAAAACAAAAACTAAAACTAAAACTAAAAATAAATCATGTGGTCCAGCAATGCCACTTTTGGGCATATATCCTAAACATTGATGAGAAGGTCGCAAAGAGATGCTAAGTATTTGTGTACCTGTGTTCATAGAAGCTTTCTTTTTTCTTTTTTTTTTTGTGAGACAGAGTCTCACTTTGTCACCCTTGGTAGAGAGCCGTGGTATCACAGCTCACAGCAACCTCAAACTCTTGGGCTTAAGCGATTCTCTTGCCTCAAGCTCCCAAGCAGTTGCCACAGAACCTGGCTATTTTTCGGTTGTAGTTGTCAGTGTTGTTTGGCAGGCCCGGGCTGGATTTGAACCTGCCAGCTCTGGTGTATGTGGCTGGCTCCCTAGCCGCTGAGCTACAGGCGCGAAGCCATAGTAGCTTTCTTGACAATCATTAAGAGAAGCGCCTAACTGTTCACGGAGGGATGAGTGGATAAATGAAATATGGTATGTCCATATGATGGAATGGTGCTCATCCTTAGAAAGGAAGGGAATTCTGACACCTGCAGCAATGTGGGTGAACCTTGAGAACACTCAGTGTCATAAGCCAGGCACAGAAGGATAAATCCTGCCCAATTCCACTTACCGAGGTTACTAGAGCAGTCAAGTCCTTAGAGACGGAAAGTACCAAGGTGGGTGCCATGGGGTAGGGAGGAGGGAAGGGGGAGTTATTATCTGATGAGAACAGTTTCCCTTTTGTTTGATGAAGCGTTTTGGAGACATGTTGAGCACCAGGGTGAATATACTTCACGCTACTGAACTGTGTGCCTAATAGTCACGATGGTAGATTTGTGCCTCCCTCGGTCCTTCCACAGCAGCCCGCTTCCCCGGGAAACGCCAGCTGTGGCCAGAAGAGACTGAGAGTCCCCATGGGCCACCTCCAGGCCAGCTTCCCACTAACGCCTGGGGTGTCTCAGCGCCTCTTGTCTGTCATATTGACGGGTCAGTTCCCAGATCAAATGCTGAAATGTCCCCACTGGGAGCAGGCAGTGCCATGCAAAGGCTGGTGCCATCACATATGGACAGATTAACATCACACAGGGAGGCCGAGGCTGAGTGGTCTCTTGAGCCTGCCCAGTCTGTCCCCCTTCAAAGAGCATCACCTGAGCACAGGTCGGAGGTCTGCCCTGCCCATCGGGGGCCTAAACAGTCCCTGTCATCTCAATGACACTACAGGTGCTGCCTCAGAGGTCCCCAGAAGCTGCAGGTGCAGACAGTTGATGGCAGGCACACTGCCGCCCTCGGCTTCCAGCACTGCCTCTTCCACTCTGACTGAGCTCTGACGGTGTGAGTTCACCCTGTGAAGGCTGCTGCAAACCCAAACGTTTGTCATCACAGGAAGAGAAGGGACGCTGTGCCCGGGCTCAGCAAGCCTCTTCGGGAAAGGGCTGATGGTAAATATTTCCGGCTGTGCAGGCCACACAGTACCTCTTGTAGCTCCCGGGCCCAGCTGTCGCAGTGAGAGCAGCTCTGCACAGTATGGAAAAGGCAGGTGTTGCCGAGTTCCAGTGTAGCTTTACTTACAGATGCCGAGTTGAAGTTTTTGGGGTTTTTTTTAGACAGAGTCTCGCTATGTCACCCTGAGTACAGTGCTGTGGCATCACAGCTCACAGCAAGCTCCAACTCTTGGACTTAAGCAATTCTCTTGCCTCAGCCTCCCAAGTAGCTGGGACTACAGGCACCTGCCACAACACCTGGCTATTTTCTTGTTGCGGTTGTCATTGTTGTTTAGCTGGCTCAGGCCGGGCTCAAACCCACTAGCCTTGGTGCATGTGGCTGGGGCTGTAACCACCGAGCCTGAGTTGAAGTTTTGTATCATTTTCATGTGTCATGAAATCTAGTCGCCTGTTTTACCCCAGTGATTTAGTAATGAGCGACCATTCTGAGCCCCTGAGCCACCAGGCTGGGCAGTGTTGGGTTTTGGCCCACAGACTGAAGCCAGCAGCCCCTTCTCTGTGCCCATGTTCCTTACCACCCCTCTCCCTAGGGACCAACTAGGACACATTTCGAGCTGCAGTGACATCAGCTGCACAGGAAGCAGAGTGGATAAACAGACAGGCAGAGAGGTCAGAGGGTCAAGGCCCACACTGCAGTCTGGACCCGTGCCTGGTGCAGACACCACCACCCAAAGAGCTGACTGGGCCTGTGGACCTTACACAGAATTCTCTGAACTCCCCAGAGCTGCTTGCACAAACTCTCAAAATACAGAAGAACCAATTCCCTAGAAAATTAGTCCGGGAATGGTACAAGCCAGGCATTCTCCTCCAGGAAGGAAAGCCATGTTCTGCTCACTCAGGGGCCTGGTGACAGGTGCACAAGGGCCTCGGAGGCAGCCCGGCCCCAGGACCTCATGCAGCCAGATGTGGGGGAATCTCTGCTCTGATTCTTACTGGATCTAGAAACACATCCTTAGATTTAGCTTCTCTGCACCTGTTTTCTTGGCCACAAAATGGGAATGAAATATCCATGCACTTCACGGGTCATTGTGGAGATTGGGACAAAACAGAATACAGCTACATCTGTGCTTTATTATACAGCAGACCTCTGTGAACTGACCACCCAAGGGACTGTAACGAACTGGTCAACCCACAGAGGTGGTCAGCATAAGGACAGGTACATGTGGTGCAGGTCTTGTCTGTGAAAATTAGGTCAACTTAGGGAGGTGGTCAGTGTGGAGAGGCGGTCAGTGTAGGGATGTGGTCAGTGTGTGGAGGAGGTCAGAGGTGGTCATTGTGAGGGGGTAGTCAGTGTGGGGAGGTGGTCAGCATGAGGAGTTGGTCAGCGTGGGGAGACGGTCAGTGTGAGGAGGTGGTCAGAGTGGGAAGGTGGTCAGTGTGAGGAGGTGGTCAGTGTGAAGAGGTGGTCAATGTGAGGAGGCGGTCAGCGTGGGGAGGTGGTCAGTGTGGGGATGTGGTCAGTGTGGGGAGGTGGTCAGTATGAGGAGGTGGTCAGTGTGAGGAGGTGGTCAGTGTGGAGAGGTCAGTGTGGAGAGGCAGTTGGGGCTGATCAGTGTGAGGAGGCGGTCAGTGTGAGGAGGTGGTCAATATGGGGAGGCAGTCAGTGTGAGGAGGCGGTCAGAGTGGGAAGGTGGTCAGTGTGGGGATGTGGTCAGTGTGGGGATGTGGTCAGTGTGGGGAGACGGTCAGCAGGGGGAGGCGGTCAGCTACGAGGTCCTGCTGTTCTGCACAGCACAGCACTTGGCAGACACCATACTTCCTCTAAATTGAAGCCTGCGGCAGCCTGCATGGAGCCTGTCTGTTGGTGCCATTTTCCCAACATCACGTGCCTTCTTTGTGTCTCTGTCACGCTTTGGAAATTCTAGCCATATTAGAAGTTCTCCTTTCTTGTTTTATCTGTTATGGTGATCTGTGCTGGAGATCTTTGATGTTACTGTAGTAACTGTTCTGAGGCTCTGTGAACCACTCTCAGATAAGAAGGCAGGCTTAATCAGTAAGTGCTGTGTGCGTTCTGACGGCTCCACTGCCCGGCTGCTCCCATTTGTCCATCTCCTCAGGCCCCCCCACTTCCTGAGACACAACAATATTAAAATTAGGCCTATCGGGCCAGACACAGAGATTCACACCTAAAATTCCAGCACTCTGGGAGGCCAAGGTGGGGGGACTGCTTGAGCTCAGGAGTTTAAGACCAGCCTCAGCAAGAGTGAGACCCCGTCTCTAAAAATAGAAAAAATAGATGGGCATGGTGGTGGACGCCTGTAGTCCCAGCGACTCGGGAGGCTGAGGCAAGAGGATTGCACGAGCCCAAGAGTTTGAGGCTGCTGTGAGCTGGTGACTAAGTGAGCCCCTGTCTCAAAAATTAAAAAAAAAAAAAATAGGCCTCTCCATAACCCAACCATGGCCTCTAAGAATTTACGTGATAGAGCGGCATGTCTCTCTCACTTTAAATCAAAAGTTAGAGATGATTAGGATTAGTGAGGAAAAATTTGGAAAGCCAAGTAGACCAAGCGCCAGGTCTCTTGCACAAAACAGTTAGCCAAGTTGTAAACGTAAAGGAAAGGTTCCTGAACTAAACGTCAAGGGCTGCTCCTGTCAGCACACGGATGATAAGAAAGGGAAACACTGCTGATTGCTTATTGCTGATGTGGTGAAAGTCTGAATGGGCTGGACAAGAGATAAAACCAGTCACAACTCTCTCTCAAGCCCAGAGCTAATCCACAGCAAGGCCCTAACTCTGTTACATTCTGTGAAGGCTGAGAGAGGTGAGGAAGCTGCAGAAGAGAATTCGAAGCCAGCAGAGACTGGTTCATGAGTTCTAAGGAAAGACGGCGTCTCCGTAACACGAAAGTGCAGGTGAAGCAGCAGGTCCTGACAGAGCTGCTGCAGCCAGTTATCCAGCTGGGCCGGCTCTGCTCACCAAGGAAGGCGGGGGCACTAAATCAATGTTCAGTGCAGAGAAAACAGCTGGTACTGGAAGACATCGCCATCAATGACTGTCATAGCTACAGAGAAGTCAATGCTTGACTTGAAAGCTTCAAAAGACATCCTGATTCTCTTGTGAGGGCTGATGAAGAGAGGCAGCTGACAACTTTACATCATGGTCCGTGCTCATTTGCCATTCTGAAAATCCCAAGGCCCTTCAGAATTACGCTAAATCTCCTCTGCTGTGCCCTATACATGGAACAAAGCCTGGGTGACGGCACATCTGTTTACAGCATGGCGTATTGAATATTTTAATCCCACTGTTGAGACCCACTACTGAGAAAAAAAAGATTCCTTTCAAAAGATTGCTGCTCAGGGCAGCGACTGTGGCTCAACAGAGTAGGGCACCGGCCCCATATGCTGGAGGTGGCGGGTTCAAACCCAGCCCCGGCAAAAAAAAAAAAAAAGATTCCTGCTCATTCACAATGCACCTGGTCACCCAAGAGCTCTGATGGAGCTGCACAGGGAGATGAATGCTGTTTGATGCTGCTAACTCAACACCCACCCTGCAGCCATGGATCAGAGAGTAATGTCTGCTTTCAAGACTCATTATTTAAGATATACATTTTGGAATGGGTGCGGGGGCTCACACCTATAATCCCAGCACTCTGGGAAGTGGAGGCGGGTGGATTGCTTGAGCTCAGGAGTTCCAGCCCAGTCTGAGCAAGAGCGAGACCCCGCTTCTGAAAATAGCTGGGTGTTGTAGTGGGCACCTGTAGTCCCAGCTACTTGGGAGGCAGAGGCAAGAGAATAGCTTGAGCCCAAGAGTTTGAGGCTGCTGTGAGCTGTGATGCTACGGCACTCTACTAGGAGTGACAAAGTGAGATTCTGTGTTCAAAAAAAAAAAAGGTAAGATATACATTTTGTAAATGTCACCCTAAGCTTCAGCAAATTAGTCAACAGCCATTCACGCTGAGGTAAGACCTCCTTACCAGCAAACCGTTTATGACTCTCTGAAGGCTTAGATGATTGTTAGGAATTTTCTTTTTGTTTTTGAAACAGAGCCTTACTCTGGTGCCCAGGGTAGAGTGCAGTGGTGTCATCACAGCTCACTGCAGCCTCGAATTCCTGGGCTCAAATGATCCTCCTGCCTCAGTCTCCCAGGCAGCTGAGACCACAGGCACATGCCACCACCATGATTGGCTAATTTTTTTTTTTTTTTGAGACAGATCTCACTATGTCACCCTCTGTAGTGTCACAACTCACAGTAACCTCAAACTCTTGGGCTTAAGGGATTCTCTTGCCTCAGCCTCCCAAGTAGCTGGGACTACAGGCGCCCACCACAACACCCGGCTATTTTTGTTGTTGCGGTTTTTATTGTTGTTTAGCTGGCCCAGGCTGGGTTCAAACCCACCAGCCTCAGTGTATATGTCTGGCGCCATAACCACCGTGCTATGGGTGCCGAGCCATGACTAGCTAATTTTTAAATTTTTTGTAGAGTTGGGGCGGGGGCAGTGTCTCGATCTTGCTCAGGCTGGTCTCGAACTCCTGGCCTCAAGTGATCCTCCCACCTTGGCCTCTCAGAGCACTAGGACTACAGACGTGGGCCACTGTGCCAGGTCAATTGTTAGCAATTCTAGCAATAAAGTATTTAAAAATTAAGGTATATGATTTGCTTTTGAAACATAATGCTGTCACATACGTAAAGGACTAGGGTAAACATAACTATCGTATGTGCTGGGACACAAAAAGTTTAAGTTACTCTTTCTATTGTGATATTCTATTTTTTTTTCTTTCCGTTTTTTTTTTTTTTTGCAGTTTTTGCCAGGTCTGGGCTTGAACCCACCACCTCTGGTATATGGGGCCAGCGCCCTACTCCTCTGAGCCATAGGTGCCGCCCTATTGTGATATTCTATTTGTCATGGTGGCCTGGCATTGAACTTGAAATGTCTTCAAGGCGTGAAGGCCCAGCTCCCTGCCTCGGAGAGCCTCTTCCTCACCTCCACCCAAGTCAAGGTCAGGGCTCAAGTTAAACTAGCTCGCTGACACACTCACTCAGTGAGCAGAATGTGAAATGTGTTTACAAGACCTGCACACAGTGGGCTTTGGGTCAGTGCTCCCACACAGGCACCCAACCTACATGCCTGGAGAGCCACGCAACTGTCCTGCAATGTCTGACGAGGCTGACCAGGACTGGATGATGGGTGACCATTCCCCTGAGTGTCCCACCTGGTCACAGCAGGAGCAGCCCCATGGGGTCCTGGCCTTCTGGGCCCCCTCTGGGTCCCACACACTCACAGACGTGGCGCCCTGGGAATCAGGGGCTGAACGGGAGCCCCACTTTCTGAGTGAGCACAAGGGCAGCAGCCCACTGGGTGGCTCCTGAAATGAGCACCACCCTGGGGTGGGGAGCTGTTGTTTTATGGGGCAGAGCTCAGTCTGGGAGGATGAGAAATTTCTGCAGACAGAGATGGCGATGGCGGCCCACCACAGAGGTGCTCACGGCCACCGGCCTGCACACTCAATGACACTAACATGGGCAATGTCACATAGTCTAACAAGGTGCTTTTTAAAAATTAGGAGAAATCGGGGCGGTGCCTGTGGCTCAAAGGAGTAGGGTGCCGGCCCCATATGCCGGAGGTGGTGGGTTCAAACCCAGCCCTGGCCTAAAACTGGAAAAAAAAAAATTAGGAAAAATTACCTTGGGATTGAAAAAAACGGTGTCCAGGAACACTTCCAAGGTGGAATCTAATTTTTGGCTTCCTAAGCCAGGAAACGAGTAACTCCATGCTTGGTTTGCTCTGTCCCCACCTTATCAGGACTTCCAGAGGGGTGAGAGCAGGGAAGTTGGCGCGCTGATAGAAACTGGGCAAAGATGGGCAAACGATGAGAAAACCCCAGTGCCCGCCACCTCCTTCCAGCCCACTTCTACTCGGCAGGGGCAGGACTCGGGCCTGCCCACGCTGCTCTGGGACTCCGGGGACGCTGAAGCCTCACCCTGCCCCATCCTGGGAGGAAGACACAGCCTGCCCTCCCGGGGCGATGACAGGAGGCTTCAGCCTTTGCGTGGAGAGTCACCATCTCTCTCCTACTCACTCAGGTGGGACAGCAGCCCCTGTTCTGAGAGGAGGCTGCCACATCTGGGCCTCCACGGCCAGATGCTATTGGTGGTGACTATTCTCCCATTTGCAACACCCCCCTGCTGGACTGCTCTGAGACACGTCCAGCCCAGTGCCATGATATGTGCACCCTGAACCCCAGGGACTTCTCAGAGTCCAACCTCCCCCAAGCCTGGCTCTCACACACGGTTCAGCCCTCCTCCATTTCTCAGATGCCTGCGGGAGAGAACTGTACGGTGGCCGAGGGCATCCAGACCATTCTCTGTCCATGGATGCCAGCCTCCGGCCCACCTGCCAACAATCAGCAAGACACTTGGGTGGTGGAACCAGATGTGATGGACTGGGAGCAGAGAGGGCAGTGCACAGGGGGATGGGGAGATGGGGAAGCTGAGCCCCAGCCGCATCCCACGGAGCTATTTCTAGAATAAGTAAATGTGCTTTGAAAAGCAGGTGCCTTGGCTTGGAGCCTGTAGCACAGTGGTTACGGCGCCAGCCACATGTACCGAGGCTGGCAGGTTCGAGCCAGCCTGGGCCAGCTAAAAAACAATGACAACTGCAACAAAAAAATAGCTGGATGTTGTGGCAGGTGCCTGTGGTCTCAGCTACTTGGGAGGCTGAGGCAAAGAGAATTGCTTAAGCCCAAGAGTTGGAGGTTGCTGTGAGCTATGACACCACGGCACTCTACTGAGGGTGACATAGTGAGACTCTGTCTCAAGAAAAGAAAGAAAGAAAGAAAGAAAGAAAGAAAGAAAGAAAGAAAGAAAGAAAGAAAAGCAGGTGCCTTGTCTGCTGGGACAATCCAGCATCAGAACACCGAAGCCCTGCCACCACCCACAGCCCCACGTGGCTGTTTTGGCAAGTGCCCTGGCAGGAACAAGCTATTAATCTAGGTGGAGTTTCCTAAACCCGATTCACCTGCAAGAAAACCAAGCATTAAATTAAGCATTTTGGTTTTACTTTATCTTTTTTCTCTTCCCACCACCCTTTACAGCAACCTGCCAGCCTCCGCCAAGGAACAAAGAAACGACGCCCTCCAAGCCTCCCCTGCCATTCGTGATAAACATTTCAGAGAACGAGTGAAGCAGTGCAAAAAAACCCAGGAAAAATAAACTCTGAGCCTTTACATAAGTGTATATTCAATGAAAATCTAAATTTAATCTACTGACCAGAGCACGACAAACCAAAAAGTCACGCGAAGCTCTCTGCCACTTGTCATGGAGAAAATACCTAAATGTTGAACTGCTTGATTCTATACGATGCAAAGCTTTGAACTGTTTATAATATAATACAACACAGTGCAATCACTCAGCAGCACAGTTATTCTGCCCTTTGAAGCTGCCTGCAGTCAAGTATCACACAGGCAGGAAGTAGAAATCCGTGCTTTGATTTGTTTAAAGTAAATTAAACATAACCGGCAACCATGTTTCCTCTTATTCAGAGGAAGTTACAAAAGTTACAAGGAGACCGAAAATATCAGGTGACTTTGAAAGGATGAGGTTGGCTTTAAAGGAGCAAAAAGGAAAATCCCGGCCTTTGACACACATTCAAAGACCTCCACGGCGCTCATTCTGGTTGTCACTGTTCAAAACAACGGGGAAGTAACTCCTTGTCCTCATTAGGTGGAAGAGTAAGTCATTCAATCATTGTGCCTCCACAATGAAATCAAACTTCTTCTTTTCTTTCAAATTCGAACCTGCAGTCTTACCCAGCCCCTCTCTTCCTGGCTAGACTTAGCCGGTTCTAAACCTGGCCAGACAGCAAAGGCCTGGGGCCTGTTGTTAGAGAGGGCTGACATGGCATAGGTCTGGTCTCCGAGGGCTGCTCTGCAGGGGGAACATCTGTCATTGCAGTGCAGTGGAGAGTCAGGCAGAGGCGAGAGAGAAAGGCCAAGTCCCTGCAACGCATCTGCCTGGAGGGACCGGGACAGCCCCTGCCAGGGGCCGGCAGCACAGCGAGGCGGAGGCTTGACGCCTGGCCTCAGGTCTGCCTGTCCCTGGTATGTGGCCCGAGCACCCTCAGCCTCTCTTCCACCTCGAAGGCCGCCCAAGGCTCTCTGTGAACACACCCAACATGCCTTAGTGCTGGGCCCATAGCAGTACAGCAGGAGTCGAGGGCAAGGACTTGAACCCCAGGGTCACTGTGGCTGGAGGTTGGAACTCAGCTCCAGTTTTCCCATCTGTAAAATGGGGGTGATAGCTCTTACTTCAAAGAGTTGAGAGGGTAAAGTGATTTGATGTTTGCGAAGCCTTTAGAATAATGTTTGGCACTTCAAAAAATATTGATGCTTAGCCAGGCGTTGTGGTGGGCACCTTTACTCCCACCTATTCAGGAGGCTGAAGCAACAGAATTGCTTAAGCCCAGGAGATGGAGGTTGCTGTGAGCTGTGACGCCACTGCACTCACTCTACCCAGGGCAATAGCTTGAGACTCTGTCTCAAAAAACAAAACAAAACAAAAATACTGCATGCTGTGACATTTCTCTCCCTTCCCTTCCCCTCCCTCACTCCCTTCCTTTTATTTTCTTTCCTTCCTTCCTTCCTTTTCCTGCCTCCCCTCCCCTCCCCTCCCCTCTCTTCCCCTCCCCTCCCCTCTCTTCCCCTCCCCTCTCCTCCCCTCCCCTCTTCTCTCCTCTCTTTCTCTCTCTCTCCGTTCTCTCTTTCTGCTCTTTGGTCTTTTCCTCAGGCTCTCTGCTGCCCAGGCTGGAGCACAGTGGCCAATCACCGCTCACAGCAACCTCAAACTCAGACTCAAACGATCCTGCTGCCTCAGCCTCTGAGTAGCTGGGGCTACAGGTGCCTGTCTGTAGCATTAAATGTTATTAAATGCTGTTTCTAGAAGATCGTCAACGTTTCTTTCCTTCTTGAGTCTGTTGATATGAAGAACTCTGTTGATTGACTTTCTTTCTTTTTTTTTGTAGAGACAGAGTCTCACTTTATCGCCCTCAGTAGAGTGCCGTGGCGTCACACAGCTCACAACAACCTCCAACTCCTGGGCTTAGGCGATTCTCTTGCCTCAGCCTCCCGAGTAGCTGGGACCACAGGCGCCCGGCACAATGCCTAGCTGTTTTTCTGTTTTTGCAGTTCGGCCGAGGCCGGGTTTGAACCCGCCACCTTCGGTATATGGGGCCGGTGCCCTACTTGATGAGCCACAGGCACCGCCCTGTTGATTGACTTTCAAATGTAGAATTAACCTTTCACTTTAGGGTACACTCCCCTTGACTGTGAAGTCTCTTTCTTCCTCCCCTTTTTTTCTCCCTTCCTTCCTTCCTTTCTCCCGTCCCTTCCTTTCCCTTCCCTGCCCTTCCCTCCTTCCTTCCTTCTTTTTACTCCCTTGCTTATTTTTTATCTTTAGTTCTTTGCTTTTTGTTGTTGTTGTCGAGACAGAGTCCCACCCTATGCCCTGAGCAGAGTGCAATGGCGTCCTAGTTCACTGCAACCTCAGACTTGGGCTGTGGGCATCCCGCTGCCTCAGCCTCCAGAAGCTGCTGGGATTACAGGCGCTCACGGCCTGGTTTTTCCATTTTCTTTAGGAGTCGGGGTCTCGCTCTTGCTCAGGCAAGTCTCAAACTCCTGAGCTCAAGCAGTTCTCCCTCCTCAGCCTCCCCCAGTGCTGGGATTAGAGGCGTGAGCCACCGCACCAGGCTGCTATGTCTTTTTCATACGTGGCTGGGTTAGATTTGGTGAACTTCTGTTGGGGACTTTCACATCCGTGTTCAGTAAGGGTCTTCCTTTTCTGGAAGGCCTGGTTAGGCAGCAGTGAAGTCCCTGGAAGATTAGTTTGATTCTTTCAAGTCTTGTTCTGAAGGCTTGTTGGGGCGGGCCCAACATGCTCAATCTGGGCTTGCTTGCCCCACTATGAAGGTGGGGTGCTTTGGGGGTCTCTAGGACATGCTGTGAGATTCGGGGAGAGACCCCCACTGTGACTGGCCGCCACTTGATGTCTCCCAGTCCAAGTGGGCTCTTGGGCTCAGCCACCCTTCTGCTCCTGGATGGTCAGTCTCACCCACGGCGTCTCACACTGCCCGGCACGGCTTGGCAGCCCTCATTCTCAGGGATGCCCATGAGGATTCCTGGGGCCACTTCTCTGCAGCACCCCTTCTCTCTAGGGCTGTGCCCACAGTCACAGCAGTTCCAGAGCCCCTACTCAATCCGTGCAGTGCCCTGCCGAGGCAGAAACTCAGCGACCATGGCACTTTCCCATCATGTCTTCTTGTCCTTGGAGACCACAGCACCATGCTGCCGCTTGATCAATGCCTGAAAACACTTGATTCGGGCATTTTCTCCGGGTTTCTAGTTACTGAGGGCAGAAGGGCACGTCCAGTACAGTCAGCCCCTCCCACAGCCGATTACTTGAACCAGGCCAGGCCAGCCAGGCACCTGTGCCCACCCCAGAGCAGCCCCCGCTGACACCAGGAGCTTCCTGCTGGAGGCTCTCTCTACAGTCAGAGAGCTCGAGAGCCCGAGGAAAAGACAGAAGAGAGAAAGAGGGAAGGGGGGAGAAAGAGAGGAGGAGAGGAGAGGAGAGAGGGAGGGAGGACGGCAGCCCGGCCTGAAGCACAGTGGCATGAACCACTTGGAAAAGGCTCAAAAGACAAATTATGAAAAATGATTTTTTCTAATTATACAAAATAGACATCCATATAATCATTTTAGTCTTTTGAATGTGATTGAGCCCAGGGCTAATTTTAAATACGGTTTTCACAAACGAAGCCTAAACCTCCGTTGCTGACAAACTGCATAAACCAAGAATAACTAAATAAAATAAAATCCATGACCATGAAAAACCTGGGTAAAATTAAATACCAGTGATAGAAGGATGTCTAAGTAAATTACATACGTTGACCTGACCGATCGATGGCCATACGGCTATTAAAAATAAATGACACTGGCTGGGCGCCTATGGCTCAACAGGCTAAGGTGCCAGCCACGTACATCTGAGCTGGCGGGTTCGAATCCAGCCCGGGCCCACCAAACAGCAATGACGGCTGCAAACAAAAAATGGCCGGGCGTTGTGGCGGGCGCCTGTAGTCCCAGCTACTTGGGAGGCGGAGGCAGGAGATTCTCTTGAGCTCAGGAATTGGAGGTTGCTGTGAGCTGTGATGCCACAGCACTCTACCCAGGGTGACAGCTTGAGGCTCTGTCTCAAAAAAAGAAAAAAAAAATGATGTGATTTGAAAGGTGTTTACAGACAAGGCTGAGTGGAGAAAACCTAAATTGTCCCATACGATGATTTCAACAACGTAAAAAATGTGCCAACATGGGGGATGCTAAGGAAATTCTGTAGAAATGAAAGCAACTCTTATGGGAGGCTGGCGGAAAACCACGCAATATTCTTTTTTGGTTTTTTTCAAACATTGTGGTAATAAATCTTTAGTA
>CAUYRH010073372.1:0-23011 GCA_963574655.1 Perodicticus potto
AAATGGCCGGGCGTTGTGGCGGGCGCCTGTAGTCCCAGCTACTTGGGAGGCGGAGGCAGGAGACTCGCTTGAGCCCAGGAATTGGAGGTTGCTGTGAGCTGTGATGCCACAGCACTCTCCCCAGGGTGACAGCTTGAGGCTCTGTCTCAAAAAAAAAAAAAAATCCAATTCAGAATCTAGATTTTTTCCCATCTCTTCCATTTAATGGATTGAACTTTTTTCATACTTTGGAATTTATACATTCCTTTGTACTTTAGTTAAAATTTTGGTCATTACCCCAAACATGTCTAGACTTAAGTGTTCAGTTTCTTCTGTACCACTTCCTCTTTTCAATATAAGAACCATGGCATACTTTGGCTACCTTCTGATTTTCTTTTGTATTCCTCTACCCCTCAAATTGCTTCTATATTTATTGATGTCATTTAGGTGTTGGCAGTCTGTTTTTAAATAAAGTTTTATTGGAACACAGCCTTACCATTGAGTTATTGTCTGTGACTACTTTTGTGATACAGTGGCAGGGCTGAGTAGTTGCAACAGAGGCTATATAGCCTACATGCCTAAAAGTTCGCCAGCTGGCATTTAAAAGACTGCTGATCCCTGCTCTAGATTTGTGCTAATATGGTGGCCAGTAGTCATAGAGGCTATTTAAGTTTAAACTTAAGTAAAATGTACAAGTTAGTTCTCTAGTCACGATAGCCACAGTTCACATGCTCAGGGCCATGTGTGTCTGGTGGCTAACATATTGGACAACACAAGTATAGAACATTTTACTCATTTCAGAAAGTTACATTGTGTAGCCCTGCTCTAGATTTTCAGTTCTGGATTATGGTTCTATTTTTGTTCCTTTTTAAAGACACTAAGTTTTACTAAATTATATAGTATATTTACCTTTGCAATATCTTATATCATTCTTATTGGAAATACAGGTTGAATATCTCTTATCTGAAATATTTGAGACCAGAAGTGTTTTGTGGATTTCCAGGTTTTTTTGGATTTTGGACTTTGAAAGTAGTGATGCTCAACCTTTACTACCTTTATTTTCAAAGAGGGACTTTATGTAGCAAATCTGAGATTTTATGGGCTTAAGACATCTTTCCTTTTTTTTTTTTTGAGACGGAACCTCAAGCTGTCGCCCTGGATAGAGTGCTGTGGCGTTACAGGTTACAGCAACCTCCAACTCCAGGGCTCAAGTGATTCTCCTGCCTCCACCTCCCAAGTAGCTGGGACTACAGGTGCCCGCCACAACGCCCGGCTATTTTTTGGTTGCAGTCATCATTGTTTGGCGAGCCCAGGCTGGATTCAAACCCACCAGCTTAGGTGTATGTGGTTGGCTCCTTAGCCACTTGAGCCACAGGCACTGAGCCATCTTTACTTTTGATGATAGTTTATCTGGATATAAACTTTTTGGTTCAAAGTTCTTTCCATCAACTTAACTCCATTGTGTAATTTAAAGAATTGTTCTTAAATCCAGAGTTGCTGATGAGGTATGTATTATCATTGTGATTTTACTTATTTGTAAGAGATAATACTCTTCCTTGTTGGAATTTTTTAGAATTTTCTTTTTGTCTTTAATTTTCTTAAATTTCATTATAATGTTTCTAGGTACTGTGTATGCATGTGGAAATTAACTGGTCTAGAAATATTACTGTGATAATTCAGAAGGAGGAGAATTTGGGGGATCATTACTTAACACTGGGCACAGTGGCTTACACCTGTAATCCCAGCACTCTGAGAGGCCAAGGTGGGTGGATTGTTTGAGTTCAGGAGTTGGAGATCAGCCTGAGCAAGACCGAGACCCTGTTTCTAAGAAATAGCCAGGTGTTGTGGCAGGTGCCTGTAGTCCCAACTTCTTGGGAGGCTGAGGCAAGAAGATCACTTGAGCCCAACTTTTTTTGTTGTTGGGGATTCATTCAGGGTACACAGAACCAGGTTACACTGATTGTCTTTGTTAGATAAGGACCCTCTTATACTTGTGTCCTGCCCCAAAAGGTGTACCACACCCCTTGTCTCCCCCACTCCCTCCTGCTTTCCCTTTGTCACCTCTCCCCATCCCCCACCATGTACTAGGATCTTAATTTTCCTCATATCAGAACTGAGTACATAGGATTCTTGTTTCTCCATTCTTGTGATGCTTTACTAAGAATAATGTGTTCCATGTCCTACCAGGTTAATACAAAGGATGTAAAGTCTCCATCTTTTTTAGTGGTTGAATAGTTAAGAATAGTTATTCCATGGTATACATATACCACAGCTTGTTAACCCATTCCTGGGTTGGTGGGCATTTAGGCTGTTTCCACATTTTGGCGATTGTAAATTGAGCTGCAATAAACAGTCTAGTCGTGCAAGTGTCCCTGTGGTAAAAGGATTGTTTTTCTTCTGCGTAGATGCCCAGTAATGGGATTGCAGGATCAAATGGGAGGTCTAGTTTGAGTTCTTTGAGGGTTCTCCATACTGCCATCCAAAAAGGTTGTATTGGGTTGCAGTCCCACCAGCAGCATAAGTGTTCCCTCTGTCCACATCCATGCCAGCATCTGTAGTTTTGAGACTTTGTGATGAAGGCCATTCTGAGTCCAACAGTTTGAGGTTGCTGTGAGCCATGACACCACGGCACTCTACCAAGGGTGTCAAAGTGAGACTCAGTCTCAAAAAAAAAAAAAAGTTGTATTGGTAAATATTTGTACATATTGGGCAGCACCTGTGGCTCAAAGGAGTAGGGCACCAGTCCCATATACCGGGGGTGGAGGGTTGAAACCCAGCCCAGACCCAAAACTGCAAAAAATATGTATATATTTTTGTACATATTTATGGGGTACACGTGATATTTTGTTACGTGTTTAGAATGTGCAGTAATCAGGTCAGGGTACATTTAGGATATCTATCACCGAAGTCATATTTCATTTCTGGGTGTTGGGAACATTTCAAGCCCTCACTTCTAGTTATTTTGAAATGAACAATACATTGTTACTAACTATGGTCACTCTATTCTTCTGTCAAACGTTAGAACTTATTCTTTTTATGTAATTGTATATTTGTACCCATTAACTAACCTTTCTTCTCCCCTGGCTGGCCCTATGCTCAGCCTTTTGTAACTATCTTTCTATTCTCTACCTCCTTGAGATTCATTTTTTTTTAGCTTTTCATGTATGAGTGAGTATATGTGATATTTTTCTTTCTGTGTCTGGTTTATTTCTCTTAACACAGTGACCTCCAGTTTATCTGTGTTGCTGAAAATGACATAATTTTATTTCATATGGCTGAAGAGTATTCATTCCATTGCATAAATATATTTTATCCATTCATTTATCAGCAGACCCTTAGGTTGATTCCATATCTTTGTTATTGTAAATAGTGCTGCAGTAAACATGAGGGTGATATACTGATTTCCTTTCCTTTCCTTTGAGTAAATACCAAATGATAGAATTGCTGTATCATATTGAGATTCTGTTTTTAGTTTTTTAAAAAACTACTATATTATTATTATTATATAATTTTTTTTTGCAGTTTTTTTTTTTTGGCCAAGGCTGGGTTTGAACCTGCCACCTCTGGGATAGGGGGCCAGTGCCCTTCTCCTTTGAGCCACAGGAGCTGCCCAAAATTACTATATTATTATTTTTTTTTTTTTGTAGAGACAGAGTCTTACTTTATCGCCCTCGGTAGAGTGCTGTGGCGTCACACAGCTCACAGCAACCTCCAACTCCTGGGCTTAGGCGATTCTCTTGCCTCAGCCTCCCAGGTAGCTGGGACTACAGGCGCCCGCCACACAACGCCCAGCTATTTTTCTGTTTTGCAGTTCCCCCAAGGCCAGGTTTGAAACCACCACCTTCGGTATATGGGGCCGGCGCCCTACTCGATGAGCCACAGGTGCCGCCCTGAAAATTTGGTTTTTGCATCCTTGCAAGCTCTTTTATTTTTTATCTTTTTGTTAATAGCCATTGTAAGTGGGGCAAGATGATATCTCATTGTGACTTTGATTTGCAATTCCCTGATTCTTAATGATGTTGAGTATTTTTCCTGTAACTGTTGGTGGTTTGTATGTCTTCTTTTGAGAATTCTCAATTAAAATCCTTTGCCCAGGCTTGGCGCCTGTGGCTCAACGGACTAAGGCGCCAGCCACGTACACCTGAGCTGGTGGGTTCAAATCCAGCTGGGGCCTGCCAAACAACGACGACAGCTGCAACCAAAAGAAAAAAAAATGGCCTGGGGCGGCGCCTGTGGCTCATCGAGTAGGGCACCGGCCTCATATACTGAAGGTGGCGGGTTTAAACCCGCCTTGGCCAAACTGCAAAACAGAAAAATAGCCGGGTGTTGTGGTGGGTGCCTGTAGTCCCAACTACTCGGGAGGCTAAGGCAGGAGAATTGCCTAAGCCCAGGAGCTGGAGGTTGCTGTGAGCTGTGTGACACCATGCGGCACTCTACTGAGGGCGGTAAAGTGAGACTCTTGTCTCTACCAAAAAAAAAAAAAAAAGAAATGGCCGGGCATTGGGGTGGGCGCCTGTAGACCCAGTTACTTGGGAGGTGGAGGCAGGAGACTCACTTGAGCCCAGGAGTTGGAGGTTGCTGTGAGCTGTGATGCCACGGCACTCTATCCAGGGTGACAGCTTGAGGCTTTGTCTCAAAAAAAAAAAAAAATCCTTTGCCTACTTGTTTGGATTCTTTTTTCTTTTTCTCTCGAGTTTCTTCTATATTCTTTCTATATTCTATATTCTAGTACCTTGTCAAATGAATATTTTATAAATATTTTCTGTCATTCAACAGTTTGTGTCTTCACTATGCTGATTGTTTCCTTTGTTGTACAGAAGCTTTTTAGTTTAATATAGTTCCATTTATATCTGTTTTTGGTTTTGTTGTCTATGCTTTTGGGGGGTGGGTGGTCTTAGCTTTAAAATCTTTGCCTAGACCAGTGTCTTGGTGTCTTTCCTCTGTGTTTTCTTCTAGTTGTTTTATAGTTTCTAGTCTTGCTTTTTTTTTTTTTTTTTTTAATGTCATGAGACAGGGGATTAATTTTATTCTTTTGCACATGGTTATCTAGTTTTCCCCAGCACCATTTATTGAAGAATGTGTATTTTCTTTAATGTTTGTTCTTGGTGTCTTTGTTTAAAATCAGTTGGCTGGAGATAAGTGGATTTATTTCTGGATTCTCTGTCGTTTGGTCTATCTATTTTTTTTTTTTGAGACAGAGCCTCAAGCTGTCACCCTGGATAGAGTGCCGTGGCATCACAGCTCACAGCAACCTCCAATTCCAGGGCTCAAGCGAGTCTCTTGTCTCTGCCTCCCAAGTAGCTGGGACTACAGGCATCCACCACAACGCCCGGCCATTTTTTTTTTTTTTTGGTTGCAGCCGTCATTGTTGTTTGGCGGCCAGGGCTGGATTCAAACCTGCCAGCTCAGGTGTACGTGGCTGGCGCCTTAGCCCATTGAGCCACAGGCGCCGAGCCTGTGTATCTATTTTTGTTTGCTATAGCCTTATACTGTATTTTGAACTCAGAGAGTAATGATGTTCAGTTTTGCTCAGGATTACTTAGGCTTTTTTTTGGTTCCAGGCAAATTTTACGATTGTTTTTTTCATTTCTGTGAAAAATGTCAATAGTATTTTAATTAAGATTGCCTTCTATCTATAGATTGCTTTGAATAGTAAGATCATTTTAACTAACTTAATTCTTCTAATCTATGAGCATGGGATTTTTTTCCATTTGTTTATGTCCTCTTCAATGTTTTTTCCTTGGTATTTTGTAGTTTTTCTTATAGAGATGTTTAGTTTTTTCATAGGTATTTTATTTTATTGTAGCTAATGTAAATGGGGTCGCTTTCTTGATATACTTTTTAGTTTATTATTGGTGTATAGAAATTCTACAAGTTTTGTATTCTGTAACTTTACTGAACTTGTTTATCAGATCTAAGAGTTTTTTGGTGGAGTCTTTAGGTTTTCCAAATACAAGATCATGTGATTTTCATAGAGGGATTATTTAACTTCCTCTTTTCCAATTCAGATGCCTTCTAGTCCTTTCTCTTCTCTAATTGTGTTGGCTAGGACTTCTAGTACTGTGTTGAATAGGAGTGGTGAAAGTGAACATCCTGTATAGCCCTAGTTTTTAGAGGAAATGCCCCCCCCCACAAATCCCTTGGTCAATTTATAGAAGAAAGGCTTTTAGCTTTTCCCCGTTCGGCATGATGCTAGTTGTGAGTTTGTCATAGATGGCCTTTCTGAGGTATGTTCTTTCTATGCCTAGTCTGTTGCATACTTTCATCAGGAAGGGGTGTTGAATTTTATTAAATGCTTTTTCTGCATCTGTGAAGATGGTCATATGATTTTTTTGGGGGGGGTGTCATATGATTTTTGTCCTTTGTTCTGTTGATGTGATACATGTATCATGTTCATTGATTTGCATATGTTGAACCATCCTTGCATCCCTGGGATAAACCCCAAAGGATCATGAGATAATACCTTTCTGATATGCTACTGGATTTTGTTGGCTAGTATTTTGTTGAGGGTTTTTGCACCTGTGTTCATCAGGGATGTTGGCCAGTAGTATTCAGGTTTTTTGGTTTTTTTGTTTCTGAGACAGAGTCTCACTGTGTCACCCTCCATAGAGTGCTGTAGCGTCACAGCTCACAGCAACCTCAAACTCTTGGGCTCAGGCGAGTCTCACCCTCCGTTGTAGCTGGGACTACGGATGTCTGCCACAACGCTGGCTATTTTTTGTTTGTTTGTTTATCAGGCTTGGGCTGGGGTTTGAACCCACTAGCCCTGGTGCTTGTGGCTGGTGCCCTAACCGCTGAACTACGAGCGCCGAACCCAGTAGTAGTTGTTTTTTCAGTTATGTCCTTGCTTAGTTTTGGTATTAGGGTAATACTGGCTTCATAGAATGAGTTAGAAAGAATTCTCTCCTCTTCTATTTTTGGAAGTGGTTTGAGGAGAATTGGTAATAGTTCTTCTTAAGTTTGGTTTCTTCGTAAGAATGGGCTTTTCTTTGTTGGGACACTTTTTATTACTGATTTAATCTTGTTACTCATTATTGGTCTGTTTCTTCCCTATTTAATCTTGGTAGGTTGTATTTGTCTAGGAATTTTTGTGTTGTCATGGATTTCCATTTTGTTGGCATATAGTTTGTTCATAGTTGTCTCCTATGATCCTCTGTACTTTGTGGCATCAGTTGTAATGTCTCCTTTTTTGTTTCTGATTTTATTTGTATTTCCTCTCTTTTTTTCTTGGCTAGTCTAGAAACTTAATTTTTTAAAGTGCCTTTCTTGTTAAATGATGTAAATTTTTTTTGACTTTTTAACCCACCTTGATGTGACTACAGTTAAATACTTTTTTTTTCCTTTAAGATAGAATCTCACTATGTCCTCCTCGGTAGAGTGCTGTGGCGTCATAGCTCACAACAACCTCAAACTCTTATACTCAAGTGATTCTCTTATCTCAGCCTCCTGTGTGGCTGGGACTATAGGAATCTGCCACTGCACCCAGCTGTTTGATTTTTAAAGAGAGAAGTTCTCACTCTGGCTCAGGTTGGTCTCAAACCTGTGAGCTCAAGTAGTCCACCTGCCTTGGCCTCCCAGAGTGCTAGGATTATATACATGAGTCACCGCGCCCCATCTATAGTTAAATACTTTTAACCATCATTCTTTGAGCATCTAATGGGTGCTGGATACTATTGGTAGTAAATGGAAAGCTGATTGAGATAGGTTTTTACTCCCAGGGAGATTTTTATTATACATTAGAAAAATGAATTTTTAGATATTTCAAGTTAAAATATCTTCACATCTAAAACAAGTTAAAGTTTTAGAAGCTACTAAGGGTTCTTTGTTAGGATTATGGTTATTTCTCATTGAGCAACCAGGAATAAAAGATGGATCAGCCACTCTCACTTTGAGAAGAATTTCGTATGTGTTCCTGTTTCTGTGTACAGCTTAGCTGCTTTTGTTCATTACATATCTACTTGATGTTGACCTGTTTTTGGCTATACATTCTCTAGCTTCACTTGGCTACCTGTCCCTGCTCCTTTTTTTTTGAGACAGAGTCTTGTTCTGTTACTCCCAACAAGAGTACATTTCATGTGTCATTATAGCTCACAGCAATCTCAAACTCTTGGACACAAATGATCCTCTTGCCTCAGCCTCCCAAGGAGCTGGAACTATTGGCGGCTGCCACACCTGGCTCCTTTTTCTATTTTTAGGAGAAACAGAGTCTCGCTCTTGCTCAGGCTGGTCTCAAACTCCTGAGATCAAGCAGTCTTCCTGCTTTGGCCTCCCAGGGTGTCAAGATTACAGACATGAGCCACTGCATCAAGCTCACAGCTCTTTGTACTCAAAATAGTGTGTGAATGTGAACAAGGAAAGCCCATAATAGAGATTGCTGAATTGTAGGGCCTTTAATAAATGATCTGTTGCTAAATTAAAAAAAGAAGAAAAGAACAGGAAGTTTTCCATCTCTGAGTTCTCAGAGCACAACAGAAAATTGTAGCCATAAGCCATTTGAAAAAGGTTCTTGAAGTGTTTTCTTTAGCTAAGAACTATTTTGAACAAGTGGATACGTAAACCTCTTATTTTAGAAAGAAGCTCATGTGTGATTTCTTCCCAGTGTGCTTTATTAATTATGGAATCACGGATTAATTTCTGTAAACAGAAAATTTTTAGATCCCTTTGCTAAATTTTTGTTCAATTTTTAAACCTTTTTTTAATTGAAGAAAGGTAATTTAATCATATAATTTATGGTCTAGCATCTAACTTTTTTCAGTATCATTAGATTATTTTGTTTATGGTCTATGAGTTGCAATAATATTTACAGAGCTATTTCTCTTTGGGTAGTTATCACAGCTCAGGAGGTAGTCTGTCTAAATTTGTATAGTGACATAAGAAAGGTACTTTCTCTTCTATTTATCTGAGCTAACTATAAATGTTTTATTTTGTTTTAATAAAAAGTCCTCCTTTTAAAGTCAAGTCATATTTGACTGCAGTTCAATAAAGCAAACCCTTTACAACCCCTGTAAAAGAGAGAGAGAGACAGAGTTTGTATATGTTTATAGAGAGAGAAAGAGAATTATTAGTATATATAAAATGGACCAGGTACTTTCTTCATTTTTTTCTTTTTTTTAATTGGAATTAAAACTAATAGGAACCTGCTAACTCTTAGATTAGACATAAATTAAAATGTCGAATATGGCTCCTCTCCCACTAGATTGTAAACTTTTTGTGGTACTTAATATAAGTGTTATACATTTTGTAGGTTCTAAGCATCTTAGCTGGATTAAAACATTTACAAGGAACTACTACTTCAAGTTTTTAAAAAGTATTTTCCTGATATTTTTGATATAAAACATATTTTGAAATAGTAGTGTGGGGTTTTTCCCTGTTTTTTTTTTTTTTTTTTTTGCACTTTAGGGCGGTTCCCCTTGAACCTGTTTATAAATTGTTTTTTTCCTTTATGATAAAGGCCCTTATAGGGAATAGTTTTTGTCTTCCTATGTTTTAAAACAGCTAATGATAATTTTTGGTTTTATTAGAAGGCATCATTAATGATTTTTGTTGTTGTTATACTGTGAACTAGTCTTCAGACAGAATAATTGCCTGCTAATTTTGAAACAAATCAATTAATGATTGCATTATGTGGTTTGGACATACTCAGTCATAATCTTAACAGCTATTTTCCCTTAGATGACTTATAGGCTGGGATATTTTATGGCAAGAACCAAAATGTTTTTGCAGTAGCTATGCTAAACAAAATACTTTCCTATGCTGGTGAAAAAAGCCAATCTTAAAAAAGATATATACTGCATGATTCCATTTATTTATCATTTGTGAAACATGGTTATAAAGATGGAGAGGCATTAGTGGTTGTCAGGGATTAGAGATGGAGGATGAGGGATGGACGTGGCTGCAGAGGGATAGCACAAAGGAGTATTATGGTGATGGTACAACTAAGTATCTTAAGTATCTTGACTGTGGTGGTAGTTACATGTGGCTACACCTTGTTATAAAATAGCATAAAGCAGAGTACATAAATGTAGGCCCGGTGGCTCACTCCTGTAATCCTAGCATTCTGGGAGGCCGAGACTGGTAGATCGCAAGACTGGTAGATCACTTGTGCTAACGATTTTAAGACCAGCCTGAGCAAGAGCAAGACCCTATCTCTAAAAAATAGCTGGGCCTTGTGGTGGGTGCCTGTAGTACCAGCTACTTGGGAGGCTGAGGCAAGAGGATGGCTTGAGGCCAAGAGTTTGAGGTTGCTTTGAGCTATGATGCCACACAGCACTCTGTTGGGGGCAAGAAAGTGACAAATGTCTCAAAAAAAAAAAATACGCAAATGTGTATATGTGTAATTGGCAGCACTTGAATATGCTCTGTGGATATACCAATGTCAGTTCCCTGCTGTTGACATTGTACTCTATTTATGTACATTTTTAACATTGGGAGAGGTTGGGTGAAGGGTGCACAGGACTTTATATTTCTTTGCTACTTCCTATGAATTTATAATTATTACAAAATGAAAGAAAAATAGACTTCTTTAATGAGTACTCCCCTTTCATACGTCACACCAGGGCAGTTATTAGATGTCTCTTCAGTTAGCCTATCCTTGGTATCAGGTCTCACCATCCAGTCGCATAACTTCACAGCAGAGGACTCCCCCAAGGAGAGGTCTATCTTTCCTACTACACATGTCCGGAAGGTTGCCCAAAATGTTGCCCTGGGGTAGGGAAAATGGGAAATTGTAACTAAATGTATCTTTATTTACAAAATACTGACTACAAAATTTTACAAAGAGATGGACAAATGGGCTTGGCGCCTGTGGCTCGAGCGGTTAAGGTGCCAGCCACGTACACCTGAGCTGGCAGGTTCAAATCCAGCCCGGGCTCGCCAAATAACAACAATGGCTGCAACCAAAAAATAGCCGGGTGTTGTAGCGGGGGCCTGTAGTCCCAGTTACTTGGGAGGCTGAGGCAAGAGAATCACTTGAGCCCAGGAGTTGGAGGTTGCTGTGAGCTGTAATGCCACAGCACTCTATCCAGGGTGACAGCTTGAGGCTCTGTCTCAAAAAAGAAAAAAAAATTATATATATATATATATATATATACACACACACACATATATATACATATATATATACACACATAAAATAATGAATATTTTGTAAATAAAGCTACATTTGGCTATAATTTCTCTATATGTATCTAGATTAGTTTCTTATATAAAAGGTAAAAATCATTGAATATGTTTATGTATGATTACTATTATAGAAACAAGTAAAAGTGTTGCCGCTATTTTCATTTTTAACTTTTTGTGTATATGTGTCTTAACACATTGGCTTTTACTTACCAGCATTAGTGGTCATTGTCATAGTACCTTAAGTGAAAGGTAGAAAAGTGAAAGCAGATGAGCTTTTAAAAAGGTAATCTTCCCAGGTTTTTTTCAACTTAAGTTCAGAATTGCGAATTGCTCTTTTTTTTGGAGACAGAGCCTCAAGCTGTCACCCTGGATAGAGTGCTGTGGCATCACAGCTCACAGCAACCTCTAATTCCTGGGCTCAAGCGAGCCTTTTGCCTCCGCCTTCCAAGTAGCTAGGACTATAGGCGCCCACCACAACGCCCGGCCGTTTTTTGGTTGCAGCCATCATTGTTGTTTGGCAGGCCTGGGCTGGATCGGAACCCGCCAGTTTAGGTGTACGTGGCTAGTACCTCCACCCGTTGAGCTACAGACGCCGAGCCTAGAATTGCTTTTTTTATCCACTGATGCTATTGAATACTAAGGATATAAATTTATGAATAGGACATGTAAAATCATTGCACTCCTTCCATATGTTACCTTCCTGTAAGTAGTAACATCTTGTTTTTTCAAAAGTCAGGAAGTTCACTTGAATCCAAAAGTTTGAGGCTGGAGTGAGCCACTGCATTCCTAGCTGGGGCAACAGAGCAAGACTGTTTTTTAAAAAAAAGTTTTGAGAAGTTACAGCCTAGTGTTTTTCTTTTCTAAGTTCTGTAGTTTAGATTGAAGCAACCAATTTGGAAGTGACAATAGGTAAAGTATTACAGACCAAAGGTGATAGACTGAAAGAAGAGATAAGAAAAAATAATGAAAGCAAGCAAAAGAAATAGAAGTCTAAAGTTTGGGAGACTTCTCAATCAATCCTGAAGATAACCACACTCAGTGAAAATACATTTTCAAGAAAAATGCATTTCATTTATACTAATTAGACATAAAAATACACTGGAAATATTTATTATTGCTTTCAATTTTGATGTTTAACAGTGATACTTTAATGTATGAAAGTGTCATACTTAACAAGGAAATTTAAGCATCATTCATGCTTAATAGGAAAATTTGGATTGAATGAGTCACACATGTAATACACTTAGCATAGCACCTAGCTCTATTACTTTTTGATAAAAGTCATTCAGACAGGTATAAGGTAGTATCTGATAATGACATTGATTTACATTTCCCTGATGATTAAAGCCGGATACTTTTGGCTTGGCACCCACGCACAGTGGTTATGGCGCCAGCCACATACACCCAAGCTGTTGGGTTTGAACTGGCTAGGGCCAGCTAAAACAACAGTGACAACTGCAACAACAAAGAATAGCAGGGCGTTGTGGCAGGCGCCTGTAGTCCCAGGTACTTAGGAGGCGGAGACAATAGAATCACTTAAGCCCAGGAGTTGGAGGTTGCTGTGAGCTGTGACGCCATGATACTCTAACCAGGATGACAGAGTGAGACTCTGTCTCAATAACAAAAAAAGAAACCTGGACTTTGCAGTCAGCTATAGTCAGACCACTGTATTCCAGACTGGACAGCCACAAGACCTTGTTTCTAAAAACGAAAAAAAAATTCATGTTCTTCATTTTTTTCCCCTGTACTATTTTTTCTCATACCTTACAGTCTTCTCTGAAGATTTACAATGAAAATTTGTTTCCTAAAGTTTAGGGGAAGGACCTTGGAATTATTAATTTTATTCATAATCTTTCCACTTTTAACTGTAAGAAATCAATTGCCAACTACAACACCTTCTGAAAATGTGAAATCCAAAGTACTCCAGACTCTAAAACTTCCTGAGTGCCAACATGATACTCAAAGGAAATGTTCATTGGAACATTTGGATTTTAGTTCTTTAGATTTGTAATGCTGAACCTGTAAGTGTTGCCACAAAATCAGAAAGTCAAAACACTTTTTTCTAATTCTAAACATTTCAGGTAAGGGATACTTAACCTGTACTAGAAAATAACTTTTAAATTGGTTTGGACAAAGGAAGTATTTTCTATTTTACAGACCTCCGTGAGTGAAAGTCTTCAGAGAGAAGCTGCTAAGAAACAGGCCATGAAACAGGTAAGATGGAAGAGGTGAGATAAGTACGTTTAGTGAAGTGTGTGTTTTGGCTCACATTTTTAAGTATCAGTTTTCATATCTTTGTACTGACACTATAACAGAGTAGGTGTGTATAATGAGATAATTTTATCTTGACCATTGTTTTTTAAAAATGTGTAAGAACATTTCTTGATTTATATAAATTGCAGGTTTCCTGTATAAATTTTAAAGGTAAAAGACAGTGAAGATTTAGCTCCTTATTGCTGTGCTGTAGATTAAGCCAATCCTGCATTCAGCCTAGTAATGGATTGATGGGCAGATTATTATTTGTTTATTAAGTTCCTGCTGATGAGCCTGCTTGCCCCAAAATGATCTATTCATAACCAAAGTGATTTCATGATTTTATAATTATTTGAAATTCATCTATCAGGAAAGGGGAATAGTAGGAGAGCATCGATACTGTTCCCATCTCATAGAATTACGGTAAGAATTAAGATAATTCTGTGGCTCAGTGAGTAGGGCACCAGCCCCATATACCGAGGGTGGTGGGTTTGAACATGGCCCCGGCCAAACTGCAACAACAACAAAGAAAAAATGCCAGGCATTGTGGCAGGCGCCTGTAGTCCCAGCTACTTGGGAGGCTGAGGCAAGAGAATCACCTAAGCCCAAGAGCTGGAGGTTGCTGTGAGCTGTGACGCCATGGCACTCTGCCAAGAGGGACTAAATGAGACTGTGTCTCAAAAATAATAATTCTTAAAAAGTAGTTGTAATAACTTCTGGCACACTGGAACTGCTTAATAAACATCCTTATACAGGTTTCCAGTTAGACAAGGAAGGAATAAGATGAAAAATTATAAGGAAAATGTGAAGAATAAATAATTAAAATGGAGAGCGGCTCCTATGGCTCATCGAGTAGGGTGCCTACCCCATATACCGAAGGTGGCAGGTTCAAACCCAGCCTCGCCCAAACTGCAAAACAGAAAAATAGCTGGGCGTTGTGGTGGGCACCTTCAGTCCTAGCTTCTCGGGAGGCTAAGACAAGAGAATCGCCTAAACCCAGGAGTTGGAGATTGCTGTAAGCTGTGTGACACCACAGCACTCTACCGAGGGCGATAAAGTGAGACTCTGTCTCTACAAAAAAAAAAAAAGAATTAAAATGGAAAAGAAAAGTACCTTGCTATTGTTTAATTTCATTATGCTGTAAGAGCATATCTAAGATTCTTGATGTACAAGTAGAAAACAGTAAACCTTCAGGCCCAGTTTTCTAATCAGTTGTGTGATCCTAAGGGGCAGTTTATCCTTTTTGAGTTTCATATTTCTTAATCAGGACTTTGTACAAGTTTGTGTGAATTTTATAAGACAAATTTATGTAAAAAGTGCTAGGGAATACTAAGGTGCTAACAAGTCTATTATTAAAAATTACCTACTATTTTCCTTTCTTAATTTTTAAAAATCTGTTAAAATATCATATTCGAGGGACCTTCAGCTAGCTGTATTTTGTCAGGTGCAATAAAAACAATTAAAACCCAAATCATCAAGAAAGTCTGTGCCCCTAGCTTTTATCTGTGGTGATACGAAAATTACATATGGATTTTTTTTGTTGTTGTTGCTGTTCATTAGCTTTTGTTAGTGTTTATGTATTTAATGTGTGGCCCAAGGCAACTTTTCTTCTTTCTGTGTGGCACAGGGGCCAAAAGGTTAGACACCCCTGCAGATGTTTTAAGTTTAAGGCATTTAATTATCACAGCAGCACGGTAATAGATATAATTATTATTCTCACATTTTATTTATTTATTTATTTATTTATTCATTGATTTAATTTATTTTTTGAACAGAGCTCTGTTGCACAGACTAGAGTGCTGAGGCATCAGCCTAGTTTCACAGAAACTCAAACTCCTGGGTTCAAGTAGTCTTTCTGCCCCAGCTTCCTAAGTAGCTTGGACTACAGGCATCTACCACAATGCACAGCTAATTTTTCTGTTTTTAGTAGTGATGGAGGCTCACTGTTGCTCAGACTGGTCTCCTAAGCTCAAGCAATCCTCCCTTCTTAGCTTCCCAGAATGCTAGGATTACAGATGTGAGCCACTGCACTTGGCCTGATCTCACTTTTTTAGATGAGGAAAATTAAGGCACAAAAAGATTTAAAGGGGCGGCTGTGGCTCAAAGGAGTAGGGCACCGGCCCCAATATACCAGAGGTGGCCGGTTCAAACCTGGCCGCAGCCAAAAACTGCAAAAAAAAAAGAAGATTTAAAGAAACTTGCCCAAAGTGTTGAACTAGAAACTTGCCAAATTGTAGAACTAGGATTCAAATCCAGCAACCTGGTTCCAGAATTTTTATGAATAATTATAATTATACATTATAATTATATAGATGAATTATGTATTCATTTAATTATATGTAATTAAAATAATTATAAATAATAATTATAATTTTTAGAATTATTGTGACAAATTTCCAATTTATGAACCTTTTTCAAGAAAATACATAGACTTGGTGGTATCTATTGGCTGCTTCATATTTTTGAAACATGTTTAATTTTTTTTTAAGACCAAAATGGAAATCCAGAAGGCCCTTGCAGAAGATTCTACTGTGTATGAATATGACAGTATTTATGATGAAATGCAGAAAAAAAAGGAGGAAAGTAACCCCAAGTTGCTTTTGGGAAAAGATCGAAAGGTTTGTTTGTAGCTGAAATAGAAACTTTCTTTGACCTAAATTTGTGTCTTAATCTTACTTTAACATGAGGATGGTCTGAGATAAAGCTATTAGGTATTTCATTGTAGTTCCAGATATTATACATTGATTTTAGAACCAAGGAAGCCCTACGTATATTATACTAATGGGCCTAGCGAATTAGCTAATGACTGTTTTCTAAATTTTGGTTTTTGCTTTGGAAACTTTACAAATAATTTCTTGAAAATTTTTCCTTAGAAATTCTATATACCAAATTTGTACTGCTCTTGCCCTTTTCATGTTTATTTCTGTTTTCTGATCCTCTTATTTTTTACTACTTTCTAGCCAGTAACTAAATCATCTGCCTGCACATATCATGATTTTCAGTTTGAAAAAAAAAACGGTAGGGAAAAATTGAAATAAATTCAAATTTTCTTTCTGTCTCATTTGTTCTTTCACAAGCACAGACTGATTTTTAAGAATATTTGCATTTCATAGTATTTGCTACTGGAGCAGTGGTGTAAAATTATATTAAAGGTGCTATTTTAAATAATCATATTTCCACTAAATGTGAAAAACTGGTAGGAAAGTTTCTTAGTCGTTTATTTGTTGAATTAAGAGAATGCCAGGAAAAAGGATGAGGAAAAACACTGGAAAATTTTTTATTTACTTGTACTTTTTTTTTGTTTGTTTGAGACAGAGTCTCACTATGTCAACCTCAGTAGAGTGTCATGGTGTCACAGCTCACAGCAACCTCAAACTCTTGGGCTTAAGTGATTCTCTTGCCTTAGTCTCCCGAGCAGCTGGGACCACAGGTGCCCACCACAACACCTGGCTATTTTTTTGGTTACAGTTGTCATTGTTGTTGAGCAGGCCCAGGCCAGGCTCGAACCCACCAGCCTCAGTGTATGTGGCTGATGCCCTACCCACTGAATTACTGACACCGCCCTAGTTTTAGATTTCTAAGAAAAAGTAAAATAGCATTATAAATTCTATCTCTGTTATACTTAAAAAAAAAATTTTTTTTTTTTAAGACAGTTTCACTATGTTGCCCTCAGTAGAGTGCTATGGCGTCACAGTTCACAGCAACCTCAAACTCTTGGGCTTAAGCAATTATCTTGCCTCAGTTTCCCAAACAGCTGGGACTACAGGCACCAGCCACAATGCCCGACAACTTTTTGCTACTGTTGTCAATGTTGGTTAGCTGGCCCGGGCTGGGTTCAAACCTGCCAACTTCGGTGTATATGGCTGGTGACATAACCACTGTGCTACGCCCGCCGAGCCTATACTTAAATTTTTATTGAAAACAATTTCAGTATTAATCTTGCTAGTAAATCTGCATTAAATTTTGAAAAGAAGACAGTCCTTTTGAGGCTAATAATTTCTAAATAAATTTATGATAAAATTATAACAATGTTTACATTCTTACAAATTATTATTTTTGACTTTTTTCTAAATCTTATTTTTTCCCTTAGCCGAAGTACATTCACAACTTACTAAAAGCAGTTGAAATTAGAAAAAAGGAACAGGAAAAAAGAATGGAAAAGAAAATACAGAGAGAACGAGAAATGGAAAAGGGAGAATTTGATGATAAAGAGGCATTTGTGACATCAGCTTATAAGAAAAAACTGCAAGAGAGAGCTGAAGAGGAAGAAAGAGAAAAGAGGGTTGCTGCACTAGAAGGTAAAAATGGAAGGGGGGAAGGTGGAAGGGAACAGCAGCACAATTTTTATCCTGTGGTTAACTGTTTGCTCTGTCAGTGAATTTTTGGGTTATAATGTTGTAATCATACTTTCTGTATAAGAATTTAAGATACAAGGCTAGGCACAGTGGCTTACACCCATAATCCCCGTATTTTAGAAGGCTAAGGTGGGAGGATCATTTGAGAATAGGAGTTCAAGACCAGCCTGGGCAAAATAGTGAGACCCCCATCTATACAAAAAAAAATGGTGGCGTAAGCTAATAGTCCTAGGTTCAAGTTATCTTATTGCCTTGGTATCCTAGGAGTTCAAGGTTGATTGAGCCACTGCACTCCTATCTGGGTGACAAGGTAAGACTTTGTCTCTTAAAAAATGGAAACAAGGGCTCGAAACCTGTAGCTCAGCGGCTAGGGCACTAGCCACATTCTCTGGAGCTGGCAGGTTTGAAACCAGCCTGGGCCTGCCAAACAAGTGACAATTACAACCAAAAAATAGCTGGGTGTTAAATGGTGGGCACATATAGTCCCAGCTACTTAGGAGGCTGAGGCAAGGGAGTCACTTAAGCCCAAAAGTTTGAGGTTGCTGTGAGCTGTGACGCCACAGCGCTCTACCAAGGGTGAAATAGTGAGACTATCTCAAAAAAAAAATGGAGGCTTGGTGCCTATGGCTCAAGCGGCTAAGGCACCAGCCACGTACACCTGAGCTGGTGGGTTCAAATCCAGCCTGGGCCTGCCAAACAACAATGACGGCTGCAACCAAAAATGGCCGGGCATTGTGGCGGGCGCCTATAGTCCCAGCTACTTGGGAGGCAGAGGCAGGAGACTCGCTTGAGCCCAGGAATTGGAGGTTGCTGTGAGCTGTGATGCCACAGCACTCTATCCAGGGTGACAGCGTGAGGCTCTGTCTCCAAAAAAAAAAAAAAAAAAAAATGGAAACAAGATACATGATATTAAATAGTAGCATAAAACAGGAAATTTTAACTGAAATCATAGTTGAACTCTTCTTCAGTAACTTATTTGTAGTAAACTTTTAGTTCTCATTTTATTGCTTAAAACTGAAATCTTCACTAGTCATTGCCTTAGAACATGGTTTTAGACATAAAAACATTTATTACAAGGTACAATAATCCTGTTAACAGTGGTGTATCTCTAGTCCCACTTGGAAGGCTGTGATGGGAGTTATCATTTGAGCCTAGGAGTTGGAGGCTGTAGTGAGCTATAATCGAACCACTGAAGACCTTGTCTCTGAAAAATTTTTTTTTAAAAGGCACAGCACCATTACACTTGTCAGAAATTGTATGCATACAACTTAAAACCTGGGTTATATTCAGGAATGAGAAAGTCTGGAATAACACCACTTCTTACAGAGCATTAAGTAGGCAATTAAAAAAAGAGCAACTTCATTGAAGAAAGACTAAAGGTGTGCAGAGGTTTAAGAATGTCTTATTGCTTTACTTTAGTGTTCTATTCATGATCTCATGATCATTCCTTAAGATATAAATAGAGGCTTGGTGCCTGTGGCTCAATGAGCTAAGGCGCCAGCCACGTATACCTGAGCTGGTGGGTTCGAATCTAGCCCGGGCCGCCAAACAACAATGATGGCTGCAACCAAAAAATGGCCGGGTGTTGTGGCGGGCGCCTGTAGTCCCAGGTACTTGGGAGGCGGAGGCAGGAGACTCGTTCGAGCCCAGGAATTGGAGGTTGCTGTGAGCTGTGATGACACGGCACTCTACCAAGGGCGACATAGTGAGACTATGTCTCAAAAAAAAAAAAAAAAAAAAAATGTAAATAGAATATGTACTTACAAATAATTTTTTTTTTTTTTTTTTTTTTAGACATATTCTCACTATGTCGCCCTCGGTAGAGTGCTGTGGCATTACAGCTCACAGCAACCTCAAAATCAATTTTCTTGCCTTAGCCTCCCAAGTAGCTGGGACTACAGGCGCCTGCCACAACGCCCGGCTTTTTTTGTTGTTGTTGTTCTTGTTTAGTATGCCCAGGCTGGATTCAAACCTGCCAGTCCTGGTGTATGTGGCCAGTCCCATAACCACTGAGCCTCGGGCACCGAGCCATACTTACAAATAATTTAATTGGCAAGTGTTCATGAATTTTTAAGTTGAAGGAAATCAAATATATAGATTCTATGTTTTTTTTTTTTTTTTTTAGAGACAGAGTCTCACTTTATCATCCTTGGTAGAGAGCATCATAGCTCACAGCTACCTCCAACTCCTGGGCTTAGGTGATTCTCCTGCCTCAGCCTTTCGAGTAGCTGGGACCACAGGCATCCCCAACAATGCCTGGCTATTTTTTTGTTGCAGTTTGGCCAACATGGGGCTGGCGCTTTACCCACTGAGCCACAGGTGCTCCCCAAATATATAAATTCTAAACATGTCGTACTGTGTGTTCAGGTAGGGTACCATTCAGCAGACTTTCTGTGAAGAACTATATAGTGAATATTAGGCTTTTGTGTATACCATTTGTGTTGCAACTACTCATCTATGCCTCTGCAGTCCAAAAGTAGCTGTGGACAATACATGAATAAGCAGGGCTACGTCCTAGTAAAAATTGATTAACAAAAACAAATTTGGCCTGCCGACTATAGCTTGCTAACTCCTAATCTAGAGAGTAGTTTATACATTTTATTTTGTACACTTTATATGTTTGTGTACTCTATACCTATAAAACACCTGTATTGGCTGTACTGAATATATTCTACTTAACTTTGCTTTTCCTCTTAGCACGTTTGGATGTAACAAAGCAGAAAGATCTCAGTGGATTTTATAGGCACCTGTTAAATCAGGCAGTTGGTGAAGAAGAAGTACCTAAGTGCAGTTTTCATGAAGCCAGGTAAGAGGTGCCATATGGAATGTTTAGAAGAAAGTTACTGTTAATCTGTGTTTGCAGGGTCATTTTAACCCTCAGAAAAATGGAGGATGCATTGTATGTTGCATTGTCAGCCAACCTGACCTAAGTGAATAAATGGCTAGGAATTTTCAGTTTCTTAATTTACAACCTAAAATTTTAGTTCAAGCATCATTTCTGTTCTGTAGTTCACAAAAATTGCTACAGTTTGCATCAGGCCATTCCTAGTGATTCAGTATAATGTTACCATAAATATTAGTGTACTTTAAGGGTCTTAGGACTGACCTGTGAGAGATAACAAAATCAAATGGTATGTTTCTGTCTTTGTTTTTTAAACTAAAAGTATAGGTATCCCCTGTGCCCCTGGTTCCTTAAAATGATTGTTGCCAAATTAAGGAGAAATTTGAAAGAATCACATGTCTGCAACATAAATCTTACATGCATGTTCAGTTAGTGTCTAAAAAGAAAAGTGGTTTATTTTTATAATAATGCCTAGCCTTCATAAAATGTAAGATTCACATATTGCACATATTGGACTAGAGTTGCATAGTCCAGCATATAGACACTAGTCACATGTAGCTATTTAACTAAAAGTAAATAAAATCTAAAATTTTATTTTATTACAGTGGCTACATTTTAAGCACTCAGTTGCCATATTCATCTAGTGGCTGCCATATTATACAGCTCAGATATGAACATTACCATTTCTGTAGGCATTTCTATTAGATAGCACTAGTTTAGAAAGTAAAGGATTAGGCCAGGTGTGATAGCTCATCCCTGTAATGCTAGCACGCTGGGAGGCCGAGGCAGGTAGATTGCTTGAGCTCACGAGCTCGAGACCAGCCTGAGCAAAAACGAGACCCCTGTCTCTACTAAAAATAGAAAAACTGAGGCAGGAGGATGGCTTGAGCCTTAGAGCAAGAGATTGCTATGAGCCATGACGCCATGGCACTCTACCCAGGGCAACAGCCTAAGACTCTGTCTCAAAAAAAAAAAAGAAATTAGAGGGTTTTTGAATGAAATTATAAGGTATTATAGGAATCTAATTTAATTATTTAAATTAACTAAAGGTGATCAGGTATCTAAGCCAACTTTTTTTTTTAAATCAGAAATACTCTTATAAGAAGATCTTAGTCTGTGTTACTGGGGAAAGGGGAGAGAGATAGGAGAATATAATTAAGGATGAGGAGAAAGAATTATGTTATGCCCCACTCCTCCCTGCACTGCTAGGTTTTGATTACAAAATTAATGAGAAGTATGAGCCTAAGAAAGTACATTTGATTCATCTTTTGAATGGAAATTATAATACAATATGTCTTCCTATTAGAATTTCATCTGGAATATTTATGAGGCCAGCCATGAAATACCATGTCATTTACTTAGTTGTACTTCTTAAGAGTCTAATAATAACGTTCCTAACCATCATTGGGTCCTTTAGCCAAGATACTTTTGTCAGCATTTCTTAGAGAACCAAACTTGTTGCACTCTAGTGTGATTAGTGATAGCCACACTTTCCACCTTGAAAAATGTAGATGATACAGATAATTTTAATGTTCATAATAGCTGTACAGATAGAAAATGGAAATACCTATTTTGTTGTAATAGGTACCAAGGGAGAATATTAGGATTCTAGTACATTTTTTTAATCATGAAAGAGATGAATATTTAGAATTAGATTTGCCACTATTTTGTTGTGAAAAATATATCTTTATGTATTTCTAGGACTATTTTCATAATTTTTTTAAAAGAAAGGAAAAAAATCTAGCAGTCACAATTTGAACTTCATGTTGTAAAAACAGAATGTGGATCCAGAACATATCTTTTCAAGCTTAGCAAAAATGGGAAGATGTTGTACAGACACCCCTGTCTGAAGGTTCTCGTAGTCTAATGGAGAAGGACTAATTTTCTCTAATGCACTTCTATAAATACTGAGAATGTTCTGAGTGCTTTGAAAATGCTAGTTTGCATAGAAGTTAGTACTTTTTTTGCATTTAGATAATTAGACAATGCATATAATTATAGTTGTGTTAATTAAATGTTGAGAAAAATTATGTGAACACTTCATTTGTTTGCTATAGTTGATAATGTGTCATTTTGTGTTTCCTTTTTAAATAAAGGTCCGGAATAAAGGAAGAGAAATCAAGGGGTTGCTCTGATGAAGTAAATTCAAAGAACATAATACTCCAAGAGAAATGCATTCTGGAAACTGGTATGAAAGTAGAGGAAAACCTAGATGCAGACAGCGACTTTGATGCCAAGAGCAGTGAGGATGATGAAATGGAAGAAAGTAAACGGCACTGCAGACAGGAAAAGATCACAGAGACCTCAAAGCATGATTCCAAGCATCACAGGACTCAGACACACTCACGGTCATCTAGTGAAGAAAGAGGGCATGGTGCCAAACACCACACAAAAGATTCCAAGTCAAGAGGACATGAGAAAAGGCAAGATCAGCACCAAGAGAGGCAGTTCAGAGACCAAG
>CAUYRH010073373.1:0-41213 GCA_963574655.1 Perodicticus potto
CTCTCCCTACTTGAAATCTCTCCCTCTACCAGGAGCTTTGGTGTTTTCTGTATTCTTTTCTGTAAATCAATTCTGTCTTATCACGGACGGGTGGGGGGGGAAATAATGTAATGAAGAATAATAAAATACATGTATTTAAAAAAAAAATTTCAAATAAATACCAAGTCCTTATCATCAGTTCAATAAACATTCATTGAGCACATACTATAAGGTTGAACCATATATTCTTAACCACATTTACATGTCAAATATTGTCAAACAGTGACCAATTTCCTGTAGTATAAGGTGGCATATCCAGAGAGTGCCATACCAGGCAAGGGTTGTGAATGATAAAGATGTATTAAACACAGTACCTTCTCTCTGGGAGCTGATAGTCCAGAATGGGAAATAATATTTTTGTTTCAATCCAGTAATAATAACTTACACGGCAGTTGACTATGCCCAGGCACTCTAACACACACCTTGCACGTATTAAATCCTTTAATCATCACAACAACTTGATAAAGTAGCTACCATTATTATTTTTTGAAAAGGTAAATAACATGCTTAACCAAACTGTAGTGGGTTAAAGTGGCTTCGTATTCTTTACCACTCACCCTATGGAAAAATGAGAGCCCTCTCCCAACTTACTCAAATCCCGTGACTAGCTTTGACCAATAGAATGAGATGGAAAGGATGCTATGTAATCTCTGTGCCAGACTTTACCAGATCGATGGCTTTCACTTTTTAAAAAAGTATTTATTTAATTGTTTGTTTGTTTATTTATTTGTTTTTGAGGCAGAGTCTCACTCTGTTGCCCTGGATAGAGTGCCGTGGCATCATAGCTCACAGCAAGCTCAAACTCCTGGGTTCAAGCTATCCTCTTGCGTGAGCCTCCCAATTAGCTGGGACCATAGGAGTCCACCACAATGCCCAGCTAGTTTTTTCTATTTGTGTCTTGCTGTTACTCAGGCTGGTCTCAAACTCCTGAACTCAAGCAATCCACGTGACTCAGCCTCCCAAAGTGCCAGGATTACAAATGTGAACTGCCACACTCAGCTTGGGGCTATCACTTTGACCTCTTAGAGGATTCCCTCAGGGAAGCCAACTGCCATGTTAGAATTTCAACCCCCCTGAGACCACCATGCTGTGAGGAAGCCCCAGCTCACCGTATGTAGAAACAGATGCCACATGGAGAAGCACTGAGGTGCCTGAATGACCCCAGCTGACACCTCCTAGAACAGAATAAACACTAAGCTGAACCCCCAAATCCTGGCCCATAGAATTGTAAGCAAATAAATTAGCTGTTATTTGAAGCCACTAAATTTTAGAGTAGTTTTCTATGTAGCAATAGATAACTAGAACACAAACAAAAAGTAGCTGAGCTGGGATTTTAACCCAGGCTGTCTGATTCCATAATTCATGCTCTGAACTGTTACCCACTACTACCTTTCTAGTGGATGGGGTGTATATGATGAGCAGTATTGAACGATTATACTGTAAAATGTAGGTTTTTTTCCTTTCCAGAGTGATATTGACACACAGATAGTCAAATAAATTAGCGTTCTCATCCAGCAGACATATTTGGAACAAGTTTAAACACCAGTGTATGCATAAATCCATATAACCTCATCACTAGAACTATAAAATACATAATTATATCTTATCATTAACATCCAGTGAGAAGTGGTGAGTATATTCACTTTTTATTGCTGCATAACAAATTACCACAAACTAAGCAGCTTAAAACATGTATTTATTAGCTTGCCTTCCATGGGTGTAAAGGCAGGCATAGATTAAGAGGGTCCTCTGCTCAGGGACCCACGTCTGCAATAAAGTATCATCTGGGCTGCCTTCCTCTAGAAAGCCTGGGGCCCTCTTCCAAGATCCTATAGCAGATTTCAGGGGTTTTCTTCTTTTGTTTTTTGTTTTTTTGAGACAGAGCCTCAAGCTGTCACCCTGGGTAGAGTGCTGTGGCATCATAGCTCATAGCAACCTCCAATTCCTGGGCTCAAGTGATTCTCCTGCCTCCGCCTCCCCAGTAGCTGGGATTACAGGCATCTGCCACAATGCCTGGCTATTTTTTGGTTGCAGCCATCATTGCTGTTTGGCGGGCCTGGGCTGGATTTGAACCCTCCAGCTCAGGTGTATGTGGCTGGTGCCTTAGCCGCTTGAGCCACAGGTGCCGAGCCAGATTTCAATTTCTTGCAGATATGAGACTGACACCCTCATTTCCTTGCTGGCTATCACTGGGGGCCTACTGGCAGTTGCTAGGGCAGTGGTTTTCAATGCTTTTTAACTCATGGCACACTTGAACCTGTAGTTCAACTTCTGCGGCACTCTTAAATCATGCTGATCAAAAAAAGAGTTAAAAAGAAAAGAATATGCTTACGGTGAATATACTTACTTACAAAATAATAATACTTCAATTATTTTGAACTTCTTTCAAAAACAATTTAACTAATAACTTTTAAAAATTTTCACCGCACACCTAAGGTGCTCTCATGGTACAGCAGGGTGCCACAGCACACCAGTTGAAAATCACATACTGGCTAGCAGCAAGTCACAGCTTGTGCTTGTGTCATTCTGTGAGTCACTGGGGGTCGGCTCAATGCCTAGCACAGTTAGCTTTCCTTGTTCCTTTTTTATGCTCACACTTACTACCTGCCCTCAGTATTCTGTACAACCTGCAAATGCCAAGATGGCATGATTGTGAAAACAGCCAAATAAACAAAACAGACAATTTGGACTGTGGAAGGGTGACAAATATAAACTGGTGCCATGTGCTCTAGGATTTGAGGATAAGCGTGCTGTACGTGACGGTCTCTTCTGTTACGTGGTGGAATGAATTCTGGGTTAGAAATCAGAGCTCCTCATTTTAATTTGGGTTCAGCCACCTACAATTTATGTAACCTTGGGTAAGTCATTTAATCTTGGAGATGATTTTTTTTTTTTTGCTTCTTCATCTATGTAGTGAGGTTATGCCACATAATATATATAAAAGGGCATTGTAATCTTTAGAAGACTCTGAAAGCTCAAGTACTAAGCAAATTTAAAGGCACAAGCAACACTTCCTATCTCCCATTCCTTCCACATTGGCCCACCCCTTCTCAATACACAACAGTCAGCAGCAGGCCTGTGACTTGCTGCTAGCCATGAGAGAGGGCAGCCATGAAAAGGCATGCTGGGCAGGGTCCCTTCTGGCACCAAGGATGCAAGGTGGGTGCAAGCAGAAGGCAGCAGGCAGAGGAGATGGCCAGCATGTTTGGGGGGCAGGCTGTATTTAGCAAATGAGTAGATATGAACAAATAATTACATATATTAAGGATAATGAAAGCCAGGTTTCTCACTTTTGGTGATGATACTAACAAACATGCAAAAGGAGGAAGCTAGAAATAACTCTAAAGGGTTGGACTGGAATGGGGGGAATCATTATAAACTCGTGGTTTCTGTACACAAATAGTAGACTGTTGTGTGTGTGCACATATATACACAGTACATTTATTTACTAGCTCTGTCTACCGCACAGGCCTAGAAGCAATGATACCACAGCAACAATGACTATACTGTGTGCTCTGAACTTGGTGTCTAAATACCACCCTCCATTAAAAGGAGCCAGTGCTCCTCAGAAAAACAATTGACGATAGGCTGGGAGAGGGAAAGAACAAGATGATCCTGGAGCATTTTTTTGTGCCAGGAAGTGAAGATGCTCAAAGAGTGATAGAAACACATTTTAAAAGGACACGGCCATCATGAAGGGATTCTCGCTGGCTAAATCTGGGATAATTTGAGCATCAAAATGCATAATGATAGTAAAGCTATAACCCACTGAGCAAAATAGGAATCCATCCTCGACACTGATATAAATGAATGATAAATAGGAGAGACAGAAAGGCTCTTTGAAAGTATAGTGCAAAATAAACGAGATTATACCTTGTGGCAATCATCGTAGTGACGTTTGATTCGGACAGGAGTCATTGAGGGAGGCTAAGGCTGGTTTGTGGAGGTTAGATGAGAACAGGAGATCGGCACAATACACACTACTAATGATTTACAATGGGAAAGCCGTGACATTAGTGTGGAGAACTTGGCAACATGACTGGGGAGTCAGTCAGCATTGATACAGGTTGACATCGTGTGCCCCCAGGGTGACACTCTGGGAGGAGCCTGATGTCACGTGTGTGGTATCCCTGCCAGGAAATCCTGACCTGACTGTGCCAGGAGGAAATGCGAGACCACCAGTTGAGGGACATTCGAAGAAAGCGTAAGGCTTGTCCTCTTTAAAACAGTTGAGGATACAAAAGTTGGGGAGACTGCGGCATTCTCCCAGATGTGACGGCCAAATGTAATGTGAGTTATTTGATGGCATCCTGGACCCAGTGCCATCCAAGGAAAGAGTCATTGTCCAACGGGATTTGTGGATTAGATAGCAGGATTGTACCGATCTTGACTTTCTGACTGGTAGGGCTGTCTGGCAATTGTGCGGAAAAGGCCCTTATTTTGGAGAAATACACCCTAGGGTCTTTAGGAGTGACAGGACATCGTGTCTGCAACTGTTTCAAATGGTTTGAAAAAGGCCTGGGGGGTAACGGGTGCAGATGAACACTGACAAACAAATCAGCACCCACCCGCCCACAAAGCAGATGCAGGGAATCTGAGTGAAGGGAGACAGTGCAGGAATTTTGTGTACTATACTTAACATTGCAGTAAATTTGAAGTTATTTCAAAATGAATTATTTTTTTAAATGCAGGTAGAAAGGGGTAAATCTGATCATCTTTCTTCCCCAAGGACATTTCAACTCCTTGAGAAGAAGGCTCTGTCTTCCATGGCTCTGTCTTCCTGGCACAGTGTGAGGCACACGGGGAGATTTTCATGTACACTTGCTGGCAGGCAGGCCAAGGCATCCGTGCAGCCCCTGCAGAGTTCTGGCTCTCCCACTCTGCAATTTTCATGCACTGAATTGGATTGATCAATTAAGGATTACAATTTGCTTTCACAAACCACTGTTGGTTTCACCTCGATTGACATCAGGAGCAATCATCTTAAATGAGGTAAGGAACCGGCGACGAATGGTGCAGAACCACCCAGCACCCGGCCAAGTGCCCGGCAAGCATTGGCTGACCATCTGTGGCTGGGAACCAGGCTGCCTCTACCTAGATGGTCTAGATAGAAGCTTGTCGATTTCTGTCTGTTTATACGTGTTGTTCAGGAGTCAGTGACATTGAAGTTTATTGTCAGTTTTGATCAACTGGTGTGTTATTTTTGGCTTTCAAAGTACACACTTTGAGCTATAAAAACACCTTTATTACTTTATTATTGAAATTTCTGCAGAGATAATTCCATTCTACAAGTCTGAAATTCTCTGGCTTCTCATCCCTTTTTGTTCCTCAGAAATAATCATCTATGCAACACATTTTGAGGATGTTTCTTTTCTAAAGAGTGTAGTGCTAGGCTAGAACATTCTGGAGCTGTGGACTCTCAGAGGAGGAAGGGCCTTACAGGCTGTCCAGTGCACAGTGTCTGCTCCAGACAGTAGACTGACTTCGAGCCGTGGGCCTGAGGGGTGCAGACCCACAGCAGCCTCTTCCTCTAGCGGGAGTGAGCATGAGCAAGCAAAAATCTGCTCAGCTGCAACCATAGCTAAAAAACACTGATCCACCCAAACCTCCCAGCCCATTCTGGAATTCTACCAACATGGCCATAAGCGGTCCCAGCCTCTGCAGAAACCCCTCTAGTGATGAATCTTGGTGCCTTCCCAGAAAGCTCTTGCTGAAGCTCTTTAATCTAATACTTGCCTGAGTTCCTGGTGTTTGTCCTTTCTCTCCCCTCCTCACCCCTGCACCTCACCTTGTCCTTGGCCTCTCACCAGAACCACCCTGGGCAGGCCAGATCTGGAGGCATATTTCTGAGACAGCTCCATGGGGTGGGAGAGGCTCCCAGCTGCCCCCAAAGGGTGCTGAGGCTGTCGTTTGCCTGTAGTCTCTTTGACGGCTTTGTGTTCTGTGCTATAAATAAATGATTTTGAATGCTTATCTGCTTCGCGCTGTCTGCTTTTCAAGTTATTTTTGGGTGACAGGCCTGTGTTAGGTGGGGGCCTGCATTATTGAAGACCATGCACATCTTGTCACGGGGAAATAAGGTCAGGGAGCATGTGGTGGCGGCTGTGCTGGTGGGTGGGGGTGCGGGGCTTGTCGGGTAGAATTCAGAGCAGCATTTGGGTCTTCCTGCTGAAATGTCCCAGGCAAACCTGGGGCCTCTGACATAGCCCAAGCGATCTCTCCCACAGAAATCCTGAGCTTCGGCTTTTCTCATTTCATTTCACTCTGCGTCCACAGGCGCTATTTTCTTAAAAAAAAAAAAACAAACAAACCAACAACATGGGCTGTGCAACTAGGGGTTGGGACCCTTGGGCACTTACCCAGGCCTGCAAAGTCCTGATTGGGTGGCCTCTGGTGAGTAACGGCTTCTGAGTTTCAGGTTTCTTTTGAAACCATAAGTGTAGGACTGCTGGTCACCAACTTTTAAGGCTAAAAGGTCAGATGGTGGGCTTTCTTCTTCCCATTATGTGGGCAGCTGAGAACACATAACAGGCAGAGCCCAGATCAGCCCTCACGTCCCCTCTCACTGGGAGGCCCTCGGTGGCCAGAAGCCAGGGTCACGGGGCTGCTTCTGGCCTGGCAAAATCAGCTGCATTCTGTTGACCTCAAGTGTCCATGTAATAAACTAAAAAAGAGAAACCCTGATTTACTAGGGGTTCCCTTAAGATCCATGCTAAGGGGAGGCTTGAGAGCATAGCGCCTCCGAACAGGGGTACTGAAAGCGGGGAACTCGACCAGCATAAACCTCACGGAACACCAAGGCTTGTACGAGAGGTCTTTATTGGCAGGGGAAGCTGCAGAGCAGCATTAAGGAGGAGGGAAAAGAGAGAGAGAGGGAGAGAGAGAGATGGGGAAGAGAGGAGAGCAGAGAAGGTAGAGAGAGGAGGAGGAGAGAGAGAGACACGAGACACACGGGGGTGGGTGGGAGGGAGAGAGAGAGTGAGAGAGAGAGAGCAAAAGAAAAGGGCACCTTATATAGGTTCAGTTGGGGGAGGGGCCGGGATGGTAGAATAGCCAATAAGGAGTTACTGCTCTGGAGAGAAGAGCCGCAGGGGGCGGGCCATAAGTTTGAAATTTTCAGTGGGTAATTGGGATAGGGAGATGAAGTTTTGCAGTTATCTAACAGGTATTCTCCTCCAGTCTTGACTCCCGTGTCCCTGCCCCTCCCACTGTTGACTTCCCTCAGCCCTTACCTTTTTTTCCCAGAGGACTCTCCTCAGCAACTTCCCCTTCTCAAAAACACTCCTACCCACCCCACGCCCTGTCCCTCCTCATGGCCTACAACAGAGCGTCTCTCTCTCAAATCCCTGTATTGCTTCCTCTGTGTTTTTCAGGCGTTCAGTGCCTGAAGCTGGAGCTTAACCCTAACGACATTCAGACCTTTAGCCGCAGTCCCGGGAGACATCGGCATTCATTATGGTTTTCTGAGTCTAATGAGAAAGAAGAATTGATTCTCTCCAGCAGGCTTTGTAAAGCACACCACGTCGGGAAAATGCCCACTGGTGTTGGGGTCATCCCTCCCTACTTTGAGGAGTTTGTCCTGCCTGCCTCTGTCTCTGCCATGTCGCATTCCCCAGGGAGCTTCGTTGGACTCTGGCTCCAGGCCACAGGGGTTGCTTCAAATCTCTGATACTTACCTCCCTTCTGTGTCCTGTGCTGCTGCTGCTGCCATGGCCAAGTTGTTCCCCACACGGCGGCTGGGCTCCCTGGCAGGACTCCCTGTACCCAGCCAGCCACGGCTGCCGGTCAATCGGTCCCCAGCTGTTGCCCCACCTTCTTGGACCCTCTACCCTGATGACTCCAGCCTGGTTCATTATCCCCAGACCTTTTCTGCATTTCACCCTCCGCTGGTTCTCATTGGGCTCCTATTAATAATTTTAAATAGTTACCAATTTTTCTTGAACCTCAGGCAGTGATGGAGATTTAGGTCTAAATTAAAATTCTCTAATTTAAAGCATTTGCCCACTAACTGCTATTGAAGCACTACCACTTGGCTGGCCTGCGTCTCAGGGCTGTCCTCTCCTGGCCTCCTTCTCTGTGTCTGGAGGGACTGACTGTGACACTCAGTCTGGGGAGGGTGCTACAGACATCAGTAGGCAGAGGCCAGGACACTGTGAAACCTCCTGCAGTGCACAGGACAGCCCTCTACCACAAGGCATTGTCTGGCTTCAAATGTCAATCGTGCTGAGTTTGAGAATCCCTAGATACAGAAAATGTCCAGGCTTCTCCCTGAGAAAGCTTTCCTCATACAGCCCTGCATTCTCCAGAACAGGCCTTGAAGCTTGTATGTTCAGAGATCTGGAAGCTTAGAAGTACAAAACAATCTCCTTAGATATTTGAAATCTAGTTTCTCTAGCCCATATAATGCTTGTTTTCATAGATCCACTTTTTAAAATTGGGAGATCTTGCAAGAAAATCTAGGTTTACAGTTTGTTCTTTAAAAACAAGAATGAACTGTTACTACTTTCCCCCAATTCTCAGGTGGCAACGCGCAGAAGGAACTGAATGGCAGCTCCCATCCTCCTCCACATGGGGCATTCTATGTTCACCTAACCTCCTCCACATGGGGCATTCTATGTTCACCTATGTTCTCTACCACATCCTACTGCTCTGTGTCTTTGAGCACCAGTTGTCATTTATTGCCCTGTTTTGCAATGCTGTTTTCTCATAATAGGGAAATACCCCATAACTCAGTAAAAAGTGGGGAAAAGAAAAGATAGACTGGGCCAGACCCAAAGCCTTCTGTCCCTTTTATTCTCCACTGTGCCCTGTGGGCATTTGACTGCGCATCCCCTGCTCCAGATGGGCTTCTGCTGGGTGGGACAAGTGGCTGGACTCTTTGACCCTTGTCAAGTCCTTCCCCAGCAGCTCCGCAGGTTCACAAGACACTGGCAGGTGGGTGAAAGGAAATGCCTATGCTCTTTTCCTAGTTCCAAGCTTCCTGCTGGGAGATAGGGCATATGAGGATTGGGGGACTTCCCAGTGGATCAATCCACACCACCCCACCTTTGGAGCTACAAGAGGGCAGTGAAGAGTAGGTCTCATCCTTTCCTCTCCCTGCCCCCACCAACTGCAGCGCAAGGTTGGCACACTGGCGCCCAAGCTTGCTGTCTGCTTTGGTAAATCAAGTGTTATTGGTGCAGCTGCTCTTGTTCCGTTACCTATTGTCTGTGGCTGCTTTCCTCCCACCCTGGCAGCTGCACTGGTCAAGTTCAATGGTTGCAACAGAGACGATATGGCGCACAGAGCCCAAAACAGTTACTGTCTGGTTTTTCACAAAAAGAGCCCCCTGTTCTAATGCAACAATACTTTGCAGTTTACAAATTACTTTCTTGATTCTCTCAACAACCCCAAATGTGGGCAAGGCGAGGATTACTAAAGGTACACTTTTGAGCCCCAGCTGGGCGCCACATGCTGAACTCTGGTTTTTCACATAAATGTCTTCACAGCAGCCTTGGAAGGAATTACAGTAGAACCTTTGTAAGTTGAACATCCAAGGGACTGTAAGGAACTGGTCAACACACAGAGGTGGCCAACATAAGGAACTAGGCCTACTGTACTGATACTTACACATGGTACATGTCTGGTCTATGAAAATTAGGTCAATGTAAGGAGGTGGTCAATATAGGGAGGTGGTCAGCTATGGAGGTTCTACTGTATTTTAACTTTATAGATGATATAACAGAAGCTCGGCGAGGTGGAATGATAGGCTGAAATGTACCCTGAGTCTGTCTGGCTCCATGCCAGGCACCTGTTTGTCAGCTTGCTCTGGGACAGCATCCTGAAGCTTTGCTCCGCTGTGCTGGAGGTTTACCCTGCGTAGCCCTCCATGGATCACCCCTGGAATAGCTGCTGGAGCTGTAGCTGTTACTCCCACTGTCCTTCTCACCAGCAGGTCACCTAGTGAGCAGAGACTGTTGCATTAAAGGTTAGCCCACTGTAGCTCATTCTTGTCCCCTCTCCTTAAATTGCCAAAGCCTAGGCTGCACTGGGGGCTATTGGACAGCTACCCACCCTGAACTAGAGTAGCCAGGTGCCATTGGAGATGCTGTGAACTCCAAACCTAGCTCCTTCCTAACCCTGATCGTTAGTGGTGAGGAGGAGAAATAGCCAGAGACCCAGGGAAGGGGGCTAGAAAGGAAGACAAAGGGAGGGAGAGGTCTCAGCAAGAGGAACACAGCTCAGGTGGCCGGGGTGGGGGCAGGTGTACAAGGCCTGCAGAAAGCAACTGTGTGTTTCGCTGCACCCTGCCCAGCAGCCTCTGGAGGGTAACACAGTCACAACTTCAAGGAGCTGTAACCAGCCTTATAGGACAGGCCACGAGTAGTCTGCACACCTCTGTGAGGTAATTTGTGCTACATTAACTGCGTGCACTTGGGCCTCCACGTGCAGCTGTTTGTGTCTTGACTTCTGTGTTTTGTATGAGCAAGCAGGGCCAGCCAAGCCCATGGGACCAGGAGATGGTTTTACGCATGGGAGATGATGTGAGGAACAGGAAAGAAGCACCGACCCCCAAAACATCTCCCTCACAGGCCTGCCGTGAAGCCTGGAACCCTCTGTTTCAGATTCATGTTCTGCCTGCTACGGGAACTGGCACCTGGCAAATGCTCAATAAATGTTAAATTGAAGCCGTCCTTTCAACTAGGTATGACATTTTATAGAAATGTGTATGTATATTCTATTAAAGTCAAATACAAATGTCATCTATTCCTTTCATTATTGTTATTAGTGTATTCAGTAACAATTGAGTACCTGCTCTTTTCCTTTTTAAAAAATGTAAGAATAGGTCTGCGTAAGAGGAGAACAGTAAAAAGGCCAGGCTGACAAGTGCAAGAGCCTCAAATTGTGTGGCTGTGAAAGATGAAGCTGGCAAGATAAGGGGGAGGCAGTGGAAGAGGGCTTTGAAGGCCAGGTTGGCACTCTGGACTTGAACTGATAGGAATTCAGGTGGCTACTTCAGCCTACATGACGAAAGTAGGAATGTTGGCAGCAGGAAGTCTGCAGGGAGGCAGATGGCATGGGGAGTGATGAGGGTCATTTCTCAGCCCTCCCTGAGCACTCACGGTGAGTTCCCTACAAAACATGTTGGGCGCTTTATCTCATGGAATCCTCCCAGCAACCTGGGAGATGAGTGTTTCTGCCTCTGTTTTCTGGATAAGGAAACTGAGGCTCAGAGGTCGGGGGTCGCAGAGCTGCTATGAAGTGTCACCAGGTCTGAGGAGAGGGATGCATGGCAGAGCTCGGGGACCAGGTATGTAAGACATAACACCAAGAGTGGATGCCATTGCAGGACTACGGCCGGGAAAAGTGAAAGAATGGTGGGGCTAGGCCCAGGCTCTGGGCCTCAGGTTCCCCTCCTGGAAGACAAACAGGGCTACTTGTCTTTCCTAGCAGGAGGTTGAAACCTTTCTAAATACACAATGGCTTTGATGATTGAGCCAGAGCATCTGAGGTGACACAGAGATTATGGTTCAATGACAAAGCAAGTCTTCTTTCTTACTGTTTGGCATGCTGGGACATGGATTTCACTTTTTAGCCTGAGGTTCTGTTTGCCCTTGCCCAGGCTGGAGTGCAGAGGCTACTCATGTGTGACCATAGCTCCCTGTAGCCTCAACTGCCTGGGCTCAAGCAATCCTCCTACCTTAGCCTCCCAAGTAGCTGGAACTATAGGTGCATGCCACTTCACTCAGCCTTTTGAAGATTGTATGAGCCTACTCCGTCCCCTCTTCCCCACTACATATGTCTTACCACAGGCTTTAATACCGTGACAATGAAGGCCAGGTGTGGTGACTTGCTTTCAGAGATCTGCGGTCTCTTTCTCTCAGGCAAGATGCCAATACTTTCCTCACTAGGCCTGGAAGCCCAACGTGATATAAGCCAAAATAAAATGAAACAGCTTCATTATCTGCCAGAGAAATATGATTAAACTGGTCTACTTTGTGTGCTGATGAGCTGTCTCTGAACTATGTGTCCATTATCGTTTTCTGTCTGGATTAGAACACCAGTATGAACTGTCTGCGGGTTAATTCATTTCTTGGAAAGTTTATTCATTTCTTCCTCTCCCTGTTCCGAAGGCATAGGACCATTCATAATGAGTCAAAATGTTCAGCTTCTGTTCCATATGGTCAGAACACAACATGCATCAACCTGACATCCCATCACAGCTGGTGAACAGTTAGGGGAGTCTCTTCCCCACCTCCTGCAGCCTCGTCGCTAGTGCTGCCACCAGAGCCTCTGCCAGGCCTGGACAACCATGCCTCAGAGGGCCTGATCTACAACTGCTTACCCCCGGCTCCTGGGAGGGCTGGAGAGACAAAGACAGTGAACTTGCCCTTCCTTTGCTCACTTCCATCCAAACCTATCATTGTCTCCAGGGCTTGACCGGACTCTCACCACACCCAGGAAGCCCCCCAGGATTAGCCACACATCCATTCTGATCACAAAGTTGGTGCAAACCTTCCTCTCCCACCACAGGGCTAACCACAGGCTTCCTATACCTAGTGATTAAGGCCCAGGTGTGAAGAGGATAATGCCTTTGTGCTTTCTGAGATCAGAGGTGCTTAAATATGTGTGTAGTTTCTTTTTTCCTCTTGTTTGCTTGTCCATTAAGGTGATCCTTTTTAATGATTTTTGAGCCATTTTGCAGGTACAAAATTCCTTTGGGGCAAGACCCACATCTAATTATCTTCTGCTTCTAATAGCATGCAACGTATTTACTCATATTGAGTTGGCAGATTTGCAGGAGTGTTCCCCGCCCCACTAAACTTGGCAGCATCCTACAGAGGTTCCAGGCAGGACTCTGGAGCCAGATACTGGGGGCAGACTTGGACTCTGCCGCCTACTTGGCTGTGACCTGCTCAACTTGTTTCACTCCTTTGTGGTCTCCCTCTTTGCACATCGGTGACAATAGTCCTGACCTCATTGGTTCCTGGTGTGGATTACCTGGTTAAGACACAGAAAGCACCTGCAAGAGGGCCCAACATACAGTGAACACTTAGTACGCACTTGCAAAGATCCTAAAAGCCTGTAAGCATAAAGCTCTGTCCCCATCCCCTACCCCCAGCCCCCTCTTCCTTCTGGACATCCCATGTCTGATTTGGTCAGTCACGTGACAAGGCTGGAGAGGACAGAGTCAACTGAGCAGGGCCCCACCAAGACTCTTATCTTTCCCAGCATGGAGGAAGGACATCACTCTCAAAGGTCTGGAGAGATCTGGGGGCCTCTGATATCTTCCCAGACTTCTGGCTATTCTGGAAAGCTCCTGCCCAGTGAGTTATTGACATTTCTATTCATCCCTCATCTCAGTGCTCTTGAAACTGATCTGCTGTTCTCCCTGAAGTCCACCCCTGCCAGTGCCTGTGGAAGCTTCATTAATTGAAAAGACAAGAACCATGACTCAGCAATGGCGGCCCTGGAACCTCACTGAAACTCCCGACAGATATTTATTGCAAAAACATTTCTTTCTATAACAATTTAATCAGGCCAGGGCGTGATGAGCAGGGAAGCAGCCATTAAACAAGGCTGTTCATGTGGTGGAATCACCTCCAGCTGATGGATGCAGCGTAGGCATGGCCGTTCGTTAGAAATTAAAGCGGAACCGAAATCCATTTGCTGCCTGGTGGCATGGAGCGCTGTCGTTAGGGCTTAACACAGCCGCTTCCTGTGCGCTGCGAGGCCGACATATGTAAAGCAGCCTCCTGCCCCTGTGCCAGCTGTAATTCAGAGAAAATATCGCTTTAATACGCTTTCTCCACAGCCATGCACAATTGACCTTAGAGATACTTGATTTTCCTAGAGCCACAGGTTGGAAGCAGCGAGAAGAAAGGGAGGGAAGGCAGGGAAGGAAGATGGAGACAAGCTGCTTCTGGGGATGAAAGAAAAGACTGTCCCTTTGAAAAGAAGGCAAATTCTTCCCAACCCCCAGGGCTTAGAATAACTTTCTACTTAATAACGCCACTGTGGTTTCCTCTCCTCCATCAAAGCCTCCCTAATATTCCTTCCTGTGTGTTTCTTATGTCAGTGTTATCATAAAGGCAGGGGGACTGGATAGAAGGAGAGGGGCACAGCTCATCAGGTCTGATCTAGGGATGCTCATTCAGGCTTGGGAAGACAACTGGTCGCTCTGGAGGGCCGGGCCTGCTATAAACACAGGTGTCCTGGGTCTCAGGCCCTACTGAGTCCTGAGCACTCCTGCCTTCAAAAGCACAGCAGGCAGCTTCTTTGTCTTTGTGTCCCGGTCACTGGAATAATCCTCAGCACACAGCAGGTGCCCAATAATGTGATAAAATGAACCAAGCAGAACTTTTAGGATTGGTTATTTTCTCTCTGTAAGATTCCTTACTCTTCCTCAGGTTCTCTGAAACACTCCAAGCCTCTTTAACACATTTAAAATCCAATTTGACTGAATCTGCCCATCTCTCCCCCTGAACATGATCAGATTTACATGTAACTTTTTAGAGCAGTCCTATTTCATAAAGTAATAGGTTCTTGTACATAAGTTCTCAATGGAATCTCAACATTTAGCAGCACAGACAGCACATTGCCATCTGTACCTTTGGGATGTTGCAGGAATGAGGGAGCGCAGTTTCCTATGATTCCCTCCAGCCCTGAGTGCAAGGTGCTAGCTGGAAGGCAGACTTTTCCAACAGTTACCCAATGCTAAACTTGTCAGTGAGCATCCTGAGCTTTGGTACAGGGCCAGAAAAACTCTAGGAGCAGAAGCACAAACAAAAGGAAGCCTATCTGCACCACCCTTCCTGCTGCTGAAGAATCAAATGTCCATCGTAAGAGTCTATTAGGATTCATTCATTAAACCAGAAGCCACTGTATCATTTGCAAACAACAACAATTCATTAATCTAAACGCATCTGAATGTCATCCCCATCCAAGGACTCACCAGACAATTAATTACAGCACAAAGCTGGAAGAAAAAAACATAAGATCAGAAGATCATAAGCTCATAAGATCAAATAGCATTCTCACTCATGCTATTCAAGTTTTCTCCAGTTTCAGAAATCCAGAACAAGAGTGGATGCCAGCAGGTTCAAATCCACAGACACTTTGCAGGGAGATTTTATCTTGCATGGTGGGTCTTTGGTCACCCATCTGACTACCCTCTGCTGTGAGCTTCTCCAAAGGAGTTGCTGTGCTAAACCCTGAGTGGCTGGTTTGGTACAGTCCGGGTTTTCAAGAAGCTAAGAATTGAGCATCAGGGGAAACCCAGATACAAAGGACCACAGAACAAAGAGAGAGCACAATTTGCAGGTACAAAATTCAAGGTATCAGTTCAGCGAGCTGGGGGAAACTCAGAGCACCCTAGCTGGACATCGGGGAGGGGGGACTTTGAGGAGGAGATGGTCACGCAGCTGGGGCTGCACCTGCACATCTGCTGGCTGAGGAATAGCTGCAGGCGCTGCTGCTCTGGGCTCAGGTGATTCCCAGTGCCCTGCCCACCACAGGTCATCTCTGGCTTCCTTTTAAGGAGAGCGTACCACTCGCCCATGCCAACCTTCTGACTGTTTCTGGATTCAGCCTCTGGCTCCCTCAGAACCATCATGGGAGGCTTGTCTGGGGGGCTGACAACTGCAAGCATGAAATCATTCTCAAGTGATATTTAATCAAGTTGTATGATATATGTATCTGGTATAATAGGTTCTACAAAGCATGTACACTCATTAAATTACTTCTTATTTTATCACACTTTATGTCGCATCTTAAATACTTGATCTCACAGGCTAAAATATATTTGGTTTTGTTTCTTTTGAGTTTTCAGAGCATTGTGTTCTGTAGGAGTTAACATTTCCTGTTTATCAAAGGCAGGTAGGGTCTGAACTTGCTGGATAAATATTCTAATTTTCTTTTTTTTTTATTAAATCATAGCTGTGTACATTAATGCAATCATGGGGTACAATGTGCTGGTTTTATATACAATTTGAAATATTTTCATCAAACAGGTTAATATAACCTTCACGGCATTTTCTTAGTTATTGTGTTAAGACATTTACATTCTACATTTAGTAAATTTCACATGTACCCCTGCAAGATGCACCGTAGGTGTGGTCCCACCAATTACCCTCCCTCCACCCATCCTCCCCTCTCCCCTCCCTATGCCCTTCCCCCATATTCTTGGGCTACAGTTGGGTTATAGCTTTCATATGAAAGCTATAACTTGGTTTCATAGCAGAGCTGAGTACATTGGATACTTTTTCTTCCATTCTTGAGATACTTTGCCAAGAAGAATATGTTCCAGCTCCATCCATGTAAACATGAAAGAGATAAAGTCTCCATCTCTTTTTAATAAATATTCTGCTTTATTTAGCTTTTGTCTAAGACCCCTACAAACACACTAGAAGACATTACCTTCTACTTACACTTGGCAGAACCCTTCATCAGGTTCAGTTACTGGACAGTGGGGTCCAGGTACATGTAAAGACATAGATTTAGACATACGAAGTATTGAACTCATCCTAGGAAAAAGTGCTACATACTTCACTGGTGAATATCACCCTGGTCACCATCAAAGTGCTTTCCTCTGGGAGCTATGCACTCACACTAGCACCTAGTCTCCCAGTCTCGCCTTCAAAGTTATTTTAGAACTTTTTCTGGAACAACCATCAGAGCTGTTGTCTTATTACCCTTGATATTCTGAATGTCATAAAAATGTCTTCTTTTCAATAATTCTTTTATCTTCAAGTAAAGGAAAAAGTCACTGGAGGCCAGATCGGGTAAGCAGGGAGGGTGTTCCAATATAGTTATTTGTTTACTGGCTAAAAACTTTCTCACGGACAGTGCCGTGTGAGTTGATCCATGGTTATGATGCAAGAGCCATGAGTTGTTGGCCAAGATTTTCAGTTACAACTTTCCTAAGTGTTTCTTTATCAATGTTGACCTGGTCTGCTATGCTTCTCACAGTCAGCCAACCATTTTGATGCACACCTCAATGAATTTGTGCCATGTTTTCTTCATTTCTGCTTGTTACTGGCTGCCCTGACCTCTTTTCATCAGTGACACTTTCTCACCCCTTGGAAAAACATTTAATCCATTGGTACACTGTCATTTTCTTCATGGCATTATCCCCACAGACTTGAACTAACATGTCCCTGATTTCACTTTCACTCTGGCCAAGTTTAACAAGAAATTTAATGTGTGTTGTTGTTCTAATTCAAGCTGCAACATTCTCATGACAGCACATAAAAACACGCAACAACAATAATGAACGTCACTCAGCAAGACGCCCCCACACATTGACACGAACACAGCTGTGAGATACTGATATGCCAAGGTTATGGAATGTTACTGGGTTCTGGGTACAGTGCAGCCAATGTACGAGCACAGTGACAAATTCTTGAACTTAATTGACAAAACTCATATAGCAATAAGAGGGCATTGCTGGTGTAGGGCATGGAGATTTGTGTTATTTCAGGTCCCCCAAGATTAAAAATGCAAGGATTCCATTAGGAAAATGCCCATGTGAGAGGAAATGGCAGTGATGGAGGGGGTTGGTAAGGCTTCAAACCATGATTCAAGTCGGACTCTAGGTGAAGGAGAGGGAAAGAAGATAGGATAGAAGAATTCTAGGTTGCCAAACAGGCTATGGAAGTTTTGGCAAAGCCATTGGGGAGTCCTTGAGCCAAAGTTAGCCAATAAAGGAGTCACTAGTCCCCCAGGAATGTTCTCAGTCCTGAGGCAGGAGCAGCCTGCAGCAGGAATGACCTGGATGCAAAAGTGGCTGTGGATTTCAGACAGCAGAGACTGGACACTGCCAACAACTCCTCCTGTAGTAGAAGGTCTGCAAGGCCCATTCTGTGGTTGCCACAAGGTGGGAATTATCCCGACAAAGGAGCTATTGATCTATAGGGCAGGACACTCTCTGTAGTCCTTTATTGAGGTTGGGATGCATTCCTAGTCCAGGGTGCTCTCTGGAGACCTGATGGCCCGCTGTCCACTTCATTCCCAAATATTCTTCCAGCACAAGCCCCTAAACCCACATTAGTGTGTACTTGAGCTTCTGGGGTGGTTCACACTGAGAAATGCAAATGCCCTTATGAGGGGTAACAAGTGAAACTATTTCAGTTCATTATTCCTTAAGTTTAAATAACCATTTAGATCATTTCCTGATCCCAAGGAAGAGGAGAACAAGAACATTCTGGTGTGGGAATCAAAGGAGAGAAGTGAGCATAGTTTTTCAACTTGACTGTTTTATGCAAGGTAGATGGTGCCCTGATGAGCCTCCCACAGTGGCTAATGCTGCCTGTGCCCCCCATACTGGCATGGGGCTCAGGTTGCCAATGACCAGCAGGTGGGAGATGTAGAATAATGCAAAGGTTGGCTATTTCCCTCCCTCTCTGAGAGCCCACAGTCCCTTGATCCCCATGGATATTCAGGCCTAAAACTAAAGGGTGATTTATCTGGCAGAGTGTGGAAGAAGCTCAGGAGGCTTAGAGCCGTGAGGAAGGGAACGGAAGCTGGCGTGGGGGGAACATGTATGCTGCTCCACGTTCTCCATATGCGTTTATTCACTTAACATTCAGAGCTAGCCCAGGCAGTGCTATTATTAGCCCTATTTCCCAGTGAAGACACTGATGCTCACACAGGTTTGTCTAAGACCATGCACAGCAAAGCCAAGGTCCAAATGCAGACCAGACTGAGCCCACGGCCTCTGCTTCCATCCCAAACCCAGGCCACATTAGAGAGTTCTTTAGAAGTTGGAGCTGAATGGGGCGGCCTGGGGTGAAGGTGGAGAACCCACACAGAAACACAGTCTTCCTGTGTCAGGCAGCGCCTGGGTGGGGGGAAGGGGTTGCTGCGGGGGCTCCATGTCTCATTCTTTGTTGCAGTTAGCAGGGTGCGGGATGGGGCATCAATGGCTTTCACCTCCACCCCAAGCTGAGACTTGCTGGCTTGGAAGAGGGTGAGTATGTCCTAAGCCAGTTGTCCCAGCTAAAGACTGGCTCTCCTATCATTAATTTTCTTCCCTGCTTTAAGCAAGGGGGCTGGAAAGGTGCAGGTTGAGCAAATGGTCATGTCCTCACACCCTGGCCTGTTTCTGTGCAGCTCCCTGACAGGAGCCCCAGGCACAGCTCTCCATCCATTTCCCGTGGTTTGCACTGGCTTGGAATAGGTTGGAGCCTCATCACCCAGCTCCCATGTCTGCTCTGTTCAAGCCCCGATTGCCCACAAAATCTTCCCAGATTCCTGCTCTTCTCTCCTTCCTTGCTCAGATCTGGAAGCAAAAGAAGATGGAAAGTCACCTTTTCATTGTGCTCCTGGCTGCAACCCTAGTGCCTGTCATGCCACCAGCATCATAGTCACCCCAATTGTCATCACCATCGCCACCGTCATCATTGCTAACACTCGGCTCTGAGCTTGGCTGTGTGCCAGGAAACATTCTAAGTACTTTACACGTTTTAATTCATTTAATCTTTACATGAAACGAAAATGATCAATACTATTACTATCTTCAATTTTTCAAATGAGAAGACCGGGTCACAGGGACTGAAGTAACTTCCCTGTTGTCATTCAGCTAGTGGAAAAAGGAGCCAGGAATAAACCACAGGCAGTCTGGACTTGGCCCACACTTTCAATCACTGTGCACTTGGACCTCATAAACACTTGCTGATCAAAGGAAGAAAGAGAGGGGAGGGTGTGTCATGTCCCTAGAATTCTTTGGAACTCTCTGCCTCTCTTTAGCACACCCAGAATGTTCTGCTCTGTGATTCCTTTCTGATGCTTGTCTTATCCCCTCTTCCAGTCTAGAGGAAAAGATCCATGTATCCTGCAGTGCCTGGCCTAGGGTAGGTGCTCGACAGATGTCTGTTGCATGACTGGACTCATCTAGACTTTGAGGTGCGTCAGAATGGTCGGGCATGCGAGGCTGGGGAGCCAAGGCTGGGGCAGGCTTCTGTCCTGTGTCTGCAGACCCACACTCTGCCCAGCCTTTCCCTGCAGGACGCAGGGACACCACCCAAAGAGTACAGCTCCACTTACTACCTTGCTCTGAGGGCTTTGTGTCAGCTTTCATATGAGTCAGTGCTTGGGCGGATCACATGCTTCCATCAAGACAGGGACTTGAAGTAGGAATCATTACTATGGGCTTCTTCAGCTTGAGCCTCTGTTGCCGAGAGCTCCACCTCACCAGTGAGGGTCGCTTCTCAGGCTCTGGATCTGTCTGGCATCCTGTGCCTGCTGGCCTGGTGCTGTCTGCCTACAAGAAAGGATCAGCAAGGCAAAATTTGTCTTTGCAAATGCCTGCGTGTCTGTCCTGCCCTGTGTGACCTCCCACTCCCTGCTACTTCCCCCCACACATGCAGACACGCAGGGCCTCCAACTCTCCCTGGAGGAACCCGTCATCTAAATCTGCAATTAACCAGCTCACCTTGCTAAAGGGAAGAGGGCTCAAGGGTGCTCTGAGGTGTGAAAGAAAGGCCACAAGATTTGGCATCAGAGGCAGGTTCTATAGCTCTGTCTGAGAAATTCTCTTAATTTGCTGTGGTCCCAGATCCCTATGATCCAGGTACTTCTGAAGCAAGAGGTTTGTGGTACCTTGGACGAGCAGAAGGAATCCGGAAACTAGAGCAGAGAGAGCCAGGCAGGGAGTGGATTCAGCCAGGAAGGGAAGGGCCAGCTTTCAATAAGGCTGCATCCCAGGAAAGGCTTTGTGAAGTGTGTTATGCTACGTGCATTCCAGACCAAGATGTACCATCCTTTAGCGTTTGGAAGACCACGAGGAAGAATCCCGTGAATCTCTGTGTCCCAGGGTCCCCTCCCTGGGTGAGTAATGACCTCTCTGCCTTTTCCTCACAGACTCAACAGCTTCTCTCCCTCCTGCCCCCTCTGCCTTAGGGCCTCCAGGGGGATTTACACATTTATATCTCTAGCTCAGCCCGCTAAGCTCTGGATTCCATCTCACCTCACACAGCAGCACCTTCTGGATGCCTGAAAGGCGCCTCAAGTGAACACAATAGGAGCTGAACGTACTCATTTCATCACAAACCTGCTCCCTCTGTCCTCGGTGCTCTATCCTCAGGGGATGGCTTCATCCTCCCTTCGGTCATTCTTTTCATAGACTTGGCATTGTTCTTCATCCTCTCCATTTCTTGTTCTCCACATCCAAACCCTCACTGAGTCCTACACATTCTTCCCCCTAACTATTTCTCAGGTTCTACTGCTTCCTATGTCTGTTGTGCCACCAGGACTCCTGTGAACAGCTCCCTTGCTGATGTGTCAACCCAGAGTCTAACACTTCACCTGTAGTGCCTCCAAAAGTCTTTTTCAAAAGCCCCTTGGATCACCATCATGTTTCTGAGTCAAATAGCTTCAGTGGCTTTCCAGTGCTCTTAGGATAAAACCTAACATTCTTGGCATGGCCAACTGCTCTGGTGTTGTCACCTCTCCACCTTCTCTTCCTCACTCTCTACACTCTTGGCTTCTCCACTGCACCATTCCCACACATGCTGTTTCCCTGCTAGTCCCTCCAGTCTAAAGACATACAGATAAAAGCCAAACACCTGCTCTCTCAGCACCCCGAAAGGGGCTCATCCCATGATAGGTGCTCAATGATGTTATTAAATAAAAAGAAAGTGAGACACAGTGAGGAATGAGGCTGAAGCTTTAAGTAGGGTCAGAGTCGCTTCGGGGAACTTTCCCTTCCAGCAGTATGGACTCCTAAATAATAGTCCCAATGAAAACAACATAAAAAGCTGGGTGAATTACGTAAGAACACATTCCTATATGGATTGCTGAACTAGTAAGAAAGTAAATCTCTGCAGAAGCCAAAACCAAAGTGAAAGCCAAGACTCTGGGGAGGTAAGCAGAGCTTCAGCTAGCCCTTGCCCTTGGCATATCTGCCAAACCCTGGGGACTTTAAGCTTCTGTTGCAGTAGCTGCTGAAGGCTCAGAAATGAGGAGATTGTATAAAGCTGAGCCTACAAATGGCTGTATCCTCAGTGAAAGAAAGGTGAAAAATAAAACCACTTTATGGCCTTCCTCCCCTAAACTTACTCCAGTCTAATGACAAGAAAATCCCAATAGAAGGACATTCTACAAAATACCTGACTAGTACTCTTTGAAGCTATCATGTTTATTTAAAACAAAGAAAGTCTAAGAAACTGTTACAGCCAAGAGGATCCTAAGCAGATGTGATGACGAAACTACTGTGGTATCCCATGGGAGACCCTGGATGAAAAAGGACACTGGGCAAAAATGGAGGAAATTTGAATAAATTATGGACTTTAGTTAATAATAATCTATTGATAATGTGCCATAATTATGACAAATGTACCATGCAAATTCAAAATGTTAACAATAGAGGGAACTAGATGTGAGGTTCAGGGAACTCTCTGTACTATCTTGGAAACTTTTCTGTAAATCTCAAGCTATCCTAAAATAACATATACCTGCTATGTAAAAGGGAACAGCAAAGAAATGACTAGCAAAGAAACTTTTAAGTCTGAAGTTGGTGTTGGGAAGAGGGACAATACAACTTCCCTGAGAGAATCATAACCATTCATTCGAGTTTGTGGCCCAAATTTAATTTGAAATGGCATCTGGTTGGTACAAGTATCAAGGCAGACACCAACATAAATTTCCCCTGAAAGAATGTAATTTCACCCAAAGTCTCAAATAATTTTTCCAGATAAATTCTTAAGAAACATAAAATTATCATAAAAACTACAAAACACATAAAGAAACGAAGTGGTAAAAGTGAAATACAGCTGAAATAAATAGCAGAATCAGAATCATAAACATTTCAGACATTATCATGGAATATAACATAAGTGTGATTAATGTGCTTCCAAGTATTAGTAAAAGAAGCCTGAAAATAATGAGCAAAAGAAGAAGAAACTCTATAACATGACTAAGCATGTCTGAGAAAAGAGCAAATAGAACTTCAGTGAAAAATATAATCAAAGTTAAAAGCTCAATAGTGAGTTAAACAGCAGTTCCAACACAGTTGAAGAAAGAATTGATGAATTGAAAGATAAATTCAGAATGTAGCCTGGGGAAACAAAGAGACAAACATGTGAAATAAAGGATGAGAAATGAAGGATAGGGTAAAGAGAGTAAATTCTAACATTTACATGCTTGACTAGGAATTGGGATGAGGCATTGGGAAAAAGAGTTAATGACTAAGAATTTTACAAAACTGTTAAGGGACATCAATCAAAGCTCAGCTCCAAAAGTTCCAACAAATGCTGAGCAGGATATGCACCATAAAATCTTCACCTACACAAAGCAGAGTGAATCTATAAAACAAAAGACAAAGAGGGAAAAAAATCCAGGTCAGAAATCAGCAAAATTGATCTATGAAGGCAGATATAAAAATAGTTTTTATCTTGGGGGGATGGGGGAGCATAATGACAGAGAGAGGCTTCTAGAGTATTACAAGGTTTTATTTTTATTCTTAAAAATCTGGGTGATGATTACATGGGTGTATTCACTTTGTAAAAATTCAGCAGACTGTGTATTTATGATTCATGCACTTTAAAGTAAGGAATATTTACACTTTATTTGAAAATCAAAGAGAGCAGACAGATCACATTCAAAAGAATGGCAATTAAATCAATGATTGGTTTTTCAACAGTAACAGTGGAAGCCAGAAAATAGTTGGGTAATATCTTCAATGAGCTGAGAGAATGACTGATTTGACTTCCACACCTAAAGAAGCGATCATTTGAGAATAAGGATGAAGTAAGTATATCGGCAGATAAGTGACTCTCAGGAACAAAAATGTTAAAGAAAGTACATTTGGCAGAAGTAGAAGATAAAGAAAGAACAATGAGATAGGAATATTAGGAATATGTAAGTAAATAAACATTGACTGAATAAAGCAACAGTAATACTGTCTAGATTATGTCTATACAAATAGCTATAACTCAAAATACCAGACAACAATAATATATTAGCTGGAAGAGGGGAGAGGAGAATTAAAGCATCCTAAGGCTTTTAAATTGTTTGAGAGAAATAATGTTAGACATTGTTAAATTAACTCTGCATGTTAAAATACCTAGGATAGCCACCAAAAGAACAAATACATAAAATAATTTTCAAACTGGTAGAGAAAACAGTGAAGAAAAGTAACATTAATAGCACTTCAATCAATCCAAAAGATGGCAAGAAATGAGCCAAAATGAGAAACAGAAAAAGTAGCTCAAATAAAAAGCATAAAATAAAATGATAGAAATGAATCTAAATATATCAGCTATTGCAGTAAATATAAGTTGACAAACTCTCCAGTTAAAAGGAAAAGACTGCCAGGCTAGATTTCTTTTTTTTACTGCAACTAAGTGGTTTATGTAATATAAAGACACAGAAGTTAAAAGTAATAACATAAAAACATGAAAAAAGACGTATCAAGCAAGTACTAACAATAAAAAGCTAGTGAGGCTATATTAATGTCAGATTAAATACATTGTAAGGTAAAGCATTAACTATTATAATATAAAAAGGATGATTACACAATGATAAAGCTTGAAATTACCAGAAAGACATAATAATTCTAAACTGGTATGTAATTAACAACATAGCTTCAAAACAAATAAAGTAAAGCTTGATAGAATTGCTAGATACTGACGAACCCATCATCAGGGGCAAGATTTTGACACACTTGTCAAGGTAATTGACAGATCCAGCAGACAAAATGGTTAGTAAGACCTGAACAACACAACTGAAAGAGTGAACACACACACAGAATATTGCATCCACTAAAGAGAGAATATCCTCTTTTCGAGCACTCATGAAATATTTAGCTGCTAGCCCACAAAGCAAGTTTCAAGAAATATTAATTTTGTGAGATCACATTATCCAGTAATTATGCACTTAACTTAGCAACTAGTAACAAAAAGGGAACCAGCAAAAGAAACGGTTACAAAAATGAAAACCGATTTCTAAACAATTCATGGGTCAAAGAAAAACCATAATGAAAATTAAAATTTAGAAATGATTGATAATAAAAATGCTATATATCAAAACTTGTGAGATACAGCTATCTTAGTAATTAGAGTGAAGTTTATATTTTTAAACTTACATTAGAAAAGAAAAAAAGTTTAAAATGAATTAGTTATGCCTCCAATTTGAGAAATGAGAAAAGAGCATTGGATTAGCTGTCACCTTGCCAAAGTAGAAGGAAAATCATGATTTCCAGGGAGATCTAAAATAGAGAATTGACATCTGATGAATCAGCCTTAAGTCATCTATTTCCTCTCCTGGAGCTTGCTTGGGAGTTCAGTATTCCATACCAAGGCACTAAGGATTGTATAGCTTTTGAGGAGTGCAGGGCAGATATTAGAGGTATTGATCTTGCAGTGGGCAGACATTTAAGTGCTAGGAAAGCTTACTGAGGAGGGTGCCTGGTGTGTGCCCCTTCTTTTCCAATACTGGCTGGTGAAGCAATTGCAGGTGTAACATCTGACCACTGATCTTTTCCCTTGGCTGCATAAGTTGGCTGATCCTCTGGTACCCAGAAGTAGTTAATGCACTCTCTGGCAGTTGAGCCAAAACGAGAAAAGAATAGCATTTCTTGAGTCTCTTATTCTCTGTGGACGTTTAAAAACAAAACTCTGTACCAGAAAAGGCAAGGAGAATAAAGGAGAAGTCACCATTCAGTGTGGGTGATTGTGGACATTAACCAGAGAGCCTCTTCAGAGGCCCAAGGTCAATGATGACTCATGTGAACTCTCTGAGAGACCATTTGTCAGGGAGAGTGACGCAATCTCCCCCCAAAACAAAAAGAAAATGGAAACCAAAGTTCCAAGGCTAGCAGTCCTGCAGTTTATATTAACTGGAGAGAAAAGAATTGCTCTCCCCAGGGACAGGCCCTGCAGATGGCAGCCTGGGCAGAACCAGCAGTTACCCTCTCCTCTGCCAACTTCAGGGGAGCATTTGCCCTCTTGCACTCATTCTAGCTAGGAGCCTTTGCAGAATTCACTGAAATGTTTTAAAATCAGACAAGCGGGCGGGGCCTGTGGCTCATCGAGTAGGGCACCGGCCCCATATACCGAAGGTGGCAGGTTTAAACCCGGCCTCGGCCGAATTGCGAAAAACAAAAAACTAGCTGGTGGGCATTGTGGTGGGCGCCTATAGTCCCAGCTACTCAGGAGGCTGAGGCAAGAGAATTGCCTAAGCCTAGGAGTTGGAGGTTGCTGTGAGCTATGTGACGCCACGCTACCGAGGGCCATAAAGTGAGACTCTGTCTCTTAAAAAAAAAAAAAAAAAAAAAAAAACAGACAAGAAACATCGTCCATGTGTTTAGACTAACCATGCACACACAACCAAAAAACAAATTAATAAAATAAAACTAAGGGGGAGTAGGGAACAAAACAACAAAATTAACTAAGCTTTGAGTGAGTATCTAATAAACTTGACATTTTTAACAGGAACGTTGAAATTTCCCCCATGTACTGGTGACAATGATAATAATTGAATGCATATGGGATAAAAATCTATTAAAAACAGTGACAACAACTAAAGCTGTTGAGAGTTTTAAAATTCAGATTTCTACTTTAAATCAAGGTCTGTGGCTTCTCCTCACGTAGCTCACTGTGGCCTTGAGTCTGGTAAGGCTGTGGAGGAGGGTGTGAGCCTACGAGGGGAAGGAGCACACCAGATGCCCTGCCAGGGGGCTGGGGCCACAGGGCCCACAGGAGTTAAGATCCCTGAGGCTCAAGCCTTGTTGTTAGCGGAGTGTAGGAAAATCTCCCTGTTCACGAGGCCCAGAAGCAATCACGTAGAGTTTTTTGGTTGTAATCCAGTGGACATGCTCCCTTCCCCTGCCTCACCACAGTCCAGAACTTGAAGGAAATAGAAGGTTCTATGTTTTCTTTTCCTGATTTGTTTATTTTTATTTTTTAGATCTATCTTTCAAAACTAATTTTATTTCCTTTTATTTCATTTTTTTAAATTTCACATTAATATGAGGGCACAAGTTTTTAGATTTCGTTGTTCTCACTTCCAAGGTAAAGTTCTAGTTGTAAAAGAACCCTTCACACGGGGGCATGCTATACACCCTCACACTGTGCCCACTGGGTGAGATCCCACCCAGTGTCCTCCCTCCTGCCAATCATCCTCCCCCTCCCCCTTCCCCCAGCCCCATACTAGACTATTTTTGTTTTACTGTTCCTGTGAGCATAATTGAGGCAAAATTCATAACAGAACATAAAATTAGGTATAAAAAATTAATTTTCTTTTTATGTTTTAAACTTAATTTTTATTAAATTGTCACGTCATACATTTATGGGGTACAATGTGATGATTTCATATGCAATGTGGAATGCTTAAGTCAAACTGATTAACAACCATCACCTCACTCACTTAAAAAATAAGTACTTATTTTTTTGTGGTAAGACATTTCTAATATACTCTTAGTTGTTTTGAAGTGTATCCTTGCATTGTACACATTAGGTGAGATCCCATCAAATACCCTCCCTCCACTCCCCTTCCCCCTTCCCGTCCCCTTCCCTCTCCCTCCTCTCCTCTCCTTTCTGGACTAGTGTTGTGTTTAATCATTCGTATGAATGTGTAAGTGATTATATATTGGTTTCATAATAGCATTGAATACATTGGATATTTTTTTCCATTCTTGAGATATTTTACTAAGAAGAGTATATTTCAGCTCCATCCAGGTAAACATAAAAGATGTGAAGTCTCCATCTTTTTATGGCTGCATAGTATTCCATGGTGTACATATACCACAATTTGTTAATCCATTCAAGGGTTAATGGGCATTTGGGCTGCTTTCATGACTTGAAAATTATGAATTGGAATAATTGGAATTATTGGAATACTGCAATAATCATCCTTGTGCAAATGTCTTTGTTGTAAAATGATTTTTGTTCATCTGGGTAGATGCCTAGTAATGGAATTACAGGATCAAATGGTAGGTCAACTTTTAGTTCCCTGAGAATTCTCCATACTTCTTTCCAAAAAGGCTGTATTAGTTTTCAGTCCCACCAGCAGTATAGAAGTGTTCCCTTCTCTCCACATCCATGCCAACATCTGCAGTTTGGAGATTTTGCTATGTGGGCTAATCTTACTGGAGTTAAGTGATATCTCAAGGTAGTTTTGATTTGCATTTCTCTGATGATTAAAGGTGATGAGCATTTTTTCATGTGTCTGTTGGCCATTCACCTGTCATCTTCAGAGAAGTTTCTGTTCAAGTCTCTTTCCCACAAAGAAATGGGGTTGTTTGTTCTTTTCTTTTGATTAATTTGAGTTCTCTGTAGATTCTAGTTATCAGACCTTTGTTGGAATCATGACCTGCAAAAATCTCCCATTCTGAAGGCTGTCTGTTTGCTTTACTTGCAGTGCCCTTAGCTGTGTAGAAGCTTTTTAGCTTGATCAGATTCCAATAATATATTTTTGGTGTTGCTTCAATTGCTGAGGGGTCCTCCTCAATGAGTATTTTCCCAAGCCAATATCATCAAGTGTTTCCCCTGCACTCTCTTCACTCTCTTTTAGTATTTTTTTTTAATTTTTATTTTTTACTAAATCATAGCTGTGTACATTAGTGCAGTCATGGGGTACAGTGTGTGGGCTTCATATACAATCTGAAATATTTTCATCCAACTGTTCGACCTAACCTTCATGGAATTTTCTCATTTATTGTGTGAAAACATTTGTGTTCTGCATTTAGTAGGTTTCACCTGTCCTTTCTAAGATGCACCATAAGTGTGATCCCACCATTTACCCTCTCTCCACCCACCCTCCTTCCCCCCTTCCCTCCCTTGCCCCTTTCCCTGTCTTCTTGTGCTATAATTGGGTTATAGCCTTCATATGAAAGCTATAAATTAGCTTCATAGTAGGGCTGTATACATTGGATACTTTTTCTTCCATTCTTGAGAAAAATTAAGTCTCTTTTAGTATTTTTATAGTTTCATGTCTTAAGTTTAAATCTTTTATCCAGTGAGAATCAATTTTTGTTAGTGGTGAAAGGTGAGGGTCCAGTTTCAGTCTTCTACAGGTTGCTAACCAGTTCTCCCAGCACCATTTGTTAAATAGAGAATCTTTTCCCCAATGTATTTTTTTTGTTAGGCTTATCAAAAATCAAATGATGATATGTGGCAGGGTTCATCTCTAGATTCTCTATTCTGTTCCATATACCCACATCTCTATTTTTGTATTAGTACCATGCTGCTTTGATCACTATAGATTTGTAGTATAACCTGAAGTTTGGTAACGAGATGCCTCTTGATTGTGTTTATTTCTAATTGACAAATAATAACTGCACATATTCGTGGGGTACACAGTGATGTTTTGATACATGTACTGCCCAGTGATCAGATTAGAGTAATTGACACATCCATCATCTCATACATTTATTATTTCTTTACATTGGGAAACATTCAATATCCCCCTTCTAGCTATTTCAGACTATATAATATGTTATTGTTAATTATCATTATCCTACAGTTGTATAGAACAGTAAAAAAATTACCCATTTTAAAGTGTACATTTTAGGCCAGGTACAGTGGCTCATACCTGTAATTCTAGCACCCTGGAAGGCTGAGGCAGACGGGCTGCTTGAGGCCAGGAGATCAAGACCACACTGAGCAAGAGTGAGATCCCTTCTCTACTAAAAATAGAAAAAACTAGCTAGGTGTTATGGCAGGTGCTTGTGGTCCCAGCTACTTGGGAAGCTGAGACAAGAAGATCTCTTGAGCCCAGGAGTTTGAGGTTCCTGTGAGCTATGACACCATGGCACTCTACCCAGCGTGACAGTGTGAGCCTGTCGCAAAACAAAGAAATAAATAAAGTGTACATCTCAGTGGCATTTAGTATATTCACAATGTTACACCACCACCATCTATATCACATTACAAAACATCTTCTATCACTCCCAAAGAAAACCCTGTCTCTATTAAGCAGTCACTCCCCATCCCCACCTGCCAGCCCCTGCTCTCTGTCTCTGAGGATTTGCCTGTTCACACTCACATAAATGTGATCAGTTTGCGTCTGGCTTCTATCACTAAGTGAGATGTTTTCAAGGTCCATCCACACCGCAGCATGTGTCAACATTGCATTTTTTGTGCCTTAGTAATTATCCATTGTATGCATATGCCACATTTTGTTTACCAATTCATTTCACGATGGAAAGGAGTTCCTTTGGGAGGTGCCTTGGGCCTACATTGGGTAAGTGGCCAGGAGATTATAAAAGTAATTTGGTGCCAACTATAAAAAACAATCAACCTGGAAACCCTGGTTCAGAGTATGCTAGAAAAGGACTGTTGGATGGATGGATGGATGGATGGATGGATGATGGATGGACGGATGCATGGATGGATGCATTTGTTAAATGGAAGAGCACTGAACTCAAAAGTTAAAACCTCAGGATCCAGCCCCATCTTTGCCACAGGATGGTTCTGTGACATACAAACCACTTCATCTCTGTGGGGCTTCATTTCCTTAGGGGAAAAACCAGGCCATCAGACCAGATGGTTTCTTGTGATCCCAGGAGACCCCTATTCTCAGTACTCTCTCAGGATAGAGAGAATCCCAGCAGACTGTGCTGAGTTACAGCTAATACTCTCCAGAGGCAGAGAAACGAGGAGGCTGATTTATACCTGGACCCACTTGACCCGGGCATTTGCTTTCCAATTTGAGTTGCTTTCATCAAGGGCTCTCCTTCTAACCTCACACTGAGGTCCTCATCCTCTCACACTTACTTCCCACAACACCCTAGCCTTTCCACACTGACATACAACATCCTTTAGTTGTTCTAACCCAGTTGTCTCCAGTATAAGCAGCATTTCCCCCCAATTTACAGTTTTCTTTCCCTTATGAAGCAATTGAGCCACAAGGCTCCTGAGTAGCAAGGCCCAACTTTCTAATTGGCTGCGTTACCTGGCAGGCCAGCACAGGTCCCAGAACTGGCTGCCCCCAGAAGCCATGTCCCACTCAGTCACACCAACATCATGCATTGTAGGTTATTTTATCAACAAACCTGTGTGCAGTAAATGTCATGAAAATAGAAAAAGTGATTTGTTGTGATCAGTATCCTGAAAATAAAGTATCAGCCAAGCTGAAAAATACCGAGGTCACAGAAGGGTCACGCTATCAAGAGAAATAGAAAAGGTTTTTTCATGAAAGGTGAGGAAGACACTTTTTACATTATCCCAGGAGAAAAGTCCAGGTGGTACTGGCAAGAGAGGAGAAGCCTACTGAGTATCGGACTTATCGCTGCAGAGGTTAACATTAATATTCTGGTATGGGGAAAGGAAGCTCTAAGGGTCTCGCCAATGGTAATGAAGATTAAAAACAGCAATTAAGGTAGGCCTGGCGATCTGACCCATTACTATGCATCTTTCCCAGATCAGGGGGCTGGAACACTGGGCCCCGAGTTGGCCTCATGGATCACCACGACAGTAACAAGCAGGGGTGGTAATTGCTTTTGCTTCAGACAGTTTTCTTGGCAGTGTTCCTCCCTGTGGCCTGCAGATTTGCTTCCTGATGGATGATCATTGAGATGACTACCCAGGAGATTTTCTGGGATGGGGAGTCTTGTGCTCATGGGCAAAGCCACAGAAAGGCAGCTCCGGCTGGCCACCAGACCCCCAGTCACCACAGTCAGCTTAGCCAAAGAGGCAGCCTCACCTGAGCCTCGAGCATCAGAGCTTGCTGGATTGACTGGTATGTGGACACAAGCTCAAGTTTATGTACCTCTCTGAGCTTAGGGTTGCTCATCCTTTAATTGGAATAATCTCATCTGTCTTCTGTGGCTGAAAAACTATGCGAAAGCAACTGACATAATATTGGACACAAATAGATGCTTAATAAAAGTATGGGGTTTTTTCATACTTAATTGCAAATTCAGAAGTCTCTTCCCAAGGAAGTGGGTCCTTTAAAGCAGGCAGAAATCTCCCGGGTGCCCAAGGGTGGTGATGGGAGACCCAGCAACAGTCTCTATCAGAAAGAGCAAGCATTGCAGACTGGAGTCAGGGGGCAGGTGTGCAGGCAGAGAAAATGGTCTTACCACTTTCAATCCACGAACATGCTTACCTGTCACTTCTTAGGGAATCTGTGCCTGGTCTGCAACAAATCACTTCTCCCTCTGAGTGGACTTCAAGCCAGAGTGTTCCTCCTTCTCCCAGAAAGACTGCTTCTCAGTGTGGCTGTGTCTAGTAGCTTGGCTGGTTTATGGAAAGACAACTAAACTGGTCATAAGAAGCCTTGGGTTGACAAGCTTTGTAACTTTGGGGAAATCACTTTACTTCTCTGGGCCTCTTCCTCATTTCTAAAAATGAGAGCACTGGTTTGGGTAATCTTTGAGGTATTGTATTTTGCTACGTATAATACAACAAATGTATAACACAGCAAACTATATTATAGTATAATATAAAGTGTGCTCTGGTGTATAATGCACATCCACATTTTTTGGGCCCTATTTTTCAGGAAAACATCCCTGGAGAAAGTGGCTGATTCTTAGACACATTTGGGGAGGGCTAACACTCCCCTGGTAAACTTGCAAATGGAACTGCCATCCCAAACTGCTCGCTCTGTGAAGCCTGCCCCTTCCCTCTCCAGGAAGCCCTTCCCTCTCCACATCAGGAGCCACCACCCAGATGGCCACGTGTATGTCCAGCTGGACAAAAGCTTCTGAGGCCACTCACCCCTTGAGCAGCCAGCCGGGCCATGGGGCCTGTTCAGGGATCTCCGTGGTTTTTTTCTCTAGGCTGGGCCTTGGGCCTCTGCCCTCTTCTACTGGGCCGCTCTAGCCTTACCAGCTGATTGCAATGCTCCACTCTGCTCCCACCGATTCCAGATCCTCCTGGACTAAAACCCTGTGCCCCTGCTGACCCAGAGAGTCCTGATATGGAGACATTAGAGCTGAGACCTGCAGGAAGAGGGGTTAGATTTATAGGAAGAAATTACGTAGGGAAGAAAAACAAAATTGAAAATCCAAATCCTCTTGGTAAGCTGTACCTCTGACAAGCAGCTTTTCTGTCTTTTTTTGGAGGCAATGCTGGTTTTAAACCTAGTGCAAAATTCACACTAGGAGTAGTATTGAAAAATAATCCTTTTATGGCCAACTTATTAACCCTTCTCCAGTCTTCCCCAGGAGAGTCAGACCAACCTGAATCAGGAGGTAAACACTGTCACTGATTATCAATCTATCCTTGAACAAAAAACTTAATCTTTCTAAGTCATAATTCTTTCATCTCCATAATAAAAAAAAGTTGTCCACTTCCCAGGGCTGCAGAGATTAGGTGCACTAATGCGGCCCAGAGTTCATCCTGCCCTCTCCCACTTCTCAGGCAGGAATGCCCTCCTTGGTCTCCAGTGTCCTGGGGGAGGGTACATTCAATGGTTACCATTCCCAGGTCTCACTGCCTTCCTCTCCCCACATCTTTTCTAAGAGGCTAAACGTTTTTCAGCCTGAAATTCTTCCCTCCCATCTCCAACAACAATCCCAGCAGCACTAAAGAGCTTCCTCAGCAAGGGAGCAACTGGTCAGGGCTTCTGCAAAGAGCTGAGCCAGGCATAACAACCTGGAAGCCCAGGGCAGGAGAGCGCTCGGGCCTGCAACTCAGCTGTGACCACCTTGCAGCTCAGCACACCTCAGTGGCTGGGAACAGGCTTGGGAGCTGCCTACCAATTTGATGATACAAGGATCAGTTAAAGTTTTATTTTACAAAACAGAATAAATTAAAAATGCATTAGGAATGAGGCCTTTACTTAACGACAGGGTGTGCTAATGGGCTTGGAGCTGCACTCCCTCCTCCTTCCAGCTCTTAATGACTGAGCTTTAATGTATTTTATTTCTTGAAAAACAATCCCACAAGTGTTCAGTACAGTTGAAAAAAAATTTCTAAAATCATTAGACCGCTATACAGCAAATATTCATCACAACCGCAGCTCCCACCTGCTTGCAATGAGGCATTGATTTTCTCCTTGCCTCGTTTTGCTCTCTCTTACTTTCCATTTCTCTTCTGCTCTCCTGTCTCTCCACCGCCTCTCCCAGGATCCTCATTGGACTCTCAAGCAAAGCTTGGCAGGTCCCTCCATAAGATATATTTTCAAAGGTAGCCGAAGAATCTCTATCAATATTCAATCCAATAGCAACCACCTCACCATCAGCTGCAGGGTCTTCTAGTATGATTTTGGGTGGGTAAGTGGTCCTGTTGCCTGAGGAACCACTCCCATCCCTCAGCTGATGCCTGAAGTTCTACCATCAGGACTACACGATCACACAGCAGGAAAATTATTTTGTCCATTCTGGAATCCAGTTCTATCACTGCATGACCTTGAACAATTCATGTCATTGCTCTAACCCTTGGAATTGTCATCTATAACATGACAATGTTGGACAAACTATCTTCTACTTGATACTCTATGATATCTTTAGTGGGTTTCAATTCCACTCTGGCTAGTTACTGGCATTGCAAACATGAGCAAGTTGCTCACTTTCAGGACTTCATTTTTCTCATTTAAAAAATTATATATATGCATATATATGTATAAAACATATCTGGTGGGGGCATTTGAAAGTTGAAACATATTCCATATGTGCAGTACCCAGCATAGTGCCCAGCACATTTTAGGTCTCAACAAAATTAATTTTCTCTTGCCTAAAACCGTTGCCATTCTTGTCCTCTTGCAATGCACACAGGAGCTGAGTCCTACACTAGAGAGAGTTAGCAGCATAAGAAACTTGGAGCAGCAGTGGATGGTCACAGAATGGAGATAGAGACAAACTGCCTGCTTGGCATCTGGGCCCATGTCTGCAGATCTAGAGGAGAAGAGAGTGGCTGAGTCTCTTCAGATGAATGTATCCACAAGAAAGAAGGGGTCTTCTCCCAGATGAGAGTCACCAAGCCCTCACTGTCTTTGACACACATCCCTGCCAATCCTTCATTTGATCTCCAAAATCTTGTGAAGTGGAGGAGAATTACTGTATCCCCAATGTACAGATGAGTAAACTGGACTGCAAAGAGGTTCGCCCCAAGGTCACATTGATAATAAGTGGCAGAACGAGGTCACACATCCAAACCCACCAATTCCACATCCAAAGGTGTCAACCAAATATCTTCACTCACTACTCTCCAGAGACACGGTTATGAAACTGAGGAAGACCATCACAAGCATGCCAAATGGCATTGCATTCTTAACTATACCGTGTGTAATACCTTCCACTGCAAAGAAGATCAAGATTGTTGGTAGTTTCTTGATTCCTGCTGGCTGCAGTCAATACATAGAGATTAGCAATATGAGTTCTCAGAATTCAGCCGAACGCCCAGCTAAGTAAGAAGTCCTAGGACGAGAGGCTGCAACCCTTTTCTGAATTGTATGTTTCTCTTCATGTTGTATGAACATTGTTCTAACTGTTAAAAGAAAGTTTGTAGAGAGTTTTATGGCATGCCAGGCACTGTGATAAGGATTTACCATGCATTATACCAATCTTTGAAACAATTCTACAAGGTAGGCAATATCACGCCTATTTTATATAATAGATATGAATGAAAGTGTTTCTGTAGGTCAAGTAATAAAATCAAGGTCACCCAAATATGAGGCATTCACAACTATCTTCTTCCTTGCCTTTCTTACTATAGAGATTTGAAAACTAAAATGTTGTTTTTCATACTTTCTCTTGCACTAAGAAAGCCTTGTCAATAAGGTATAAATTGAAATTCATGGATGAATCTCCTGAAACACTTTTTTATTTATTTTTATTTTTTTACAATTTTTTTATTGTTTTTATTATTAAATAATAGCTGTGTACATTAGTGCAATCAAGGGGTACAATGTGCTGGTTTCATATACAATCTGAATTATTTTCATCAAACTGATTAACATAGCTTTCATGGCATTTTCTTAGTTGTTGTATGAAGACATTTGTATTCTGCATTTAGTAAGGTTCGCCTGTACCCTTCTAAGATGCACTGTAGGTGTGGCCCCACCAATTACCCTCCTCCACCCCAACCTTACCCCTCCCCTCCCTTGCCCCTTTCCTCATATTCCTGTGCTATTTTTCATGTTTACATGGATGGAGCTGGAACACATTCTTCTTAGCAAAGTATCTCAAGAATGGAAGAAAAAGTATCCAATGTACTCAGCCCTACTATGAAGTTAATTTATGGCTTTCATATGAAGGCTATAACCCAATTATAGCACAAGAATATGGAGAAAGGGGCAAGGGAGGGGAGGGGAAGGGGGAGGTTGGATGAAGGGATGGTAATTGGTGGGGCCACACCTATGGTACATCTTAGAAGGGTACAGGTGAAACTCACTAAATGCAGAATATAAATGTCTTCATACAATAACTAAGGCTATGTTGAACAGTTTGATGAAAATATTTCAGATTGTATATGAAACCAACACATTGTACCCCTTGATTGCACTAATGTACACAGCTATGATTTAATTTAAAAAAAGTAAAAAAAATAAAATAAAATAAATTTCCCTCTGAGCACATCCTTTACCACATCCCATGGATTTTAGTACATCATGATTTTGTTTTAATTTGTCTCTAAATATTTTCTAATTTCTCTTTGATGTCTTTTTTTGACCCTTTGTTTGTTTAAGAGCATGTTTTTTATAATATATTTGTGAATTGTCAAGTTTTCTCCTATTATTGATTCATAGCTTTATTCAGTTGTAGTCAGAGAAAAAAATACTTTATTTCATTACAATCTTTTTAATTTTATTAAGATTTCCATTATGGCCTAACATATGGCCTATCCACAAGAATGTTGCATGTACACTTGAGAAGACTGTGTATTCTTCTGATATTGGGGACAGTATTACATTTATGTCCTAGTTGATTTATAGTATGGTTCAATTCATCCCCTTGCTTACTGATTTGACTAGATATTCTATGTATCATTCAATGTGGTGGTTGAAGTCTCCAACTATTACTGTAGAGCAACTGTGTGTTAACATAACATTTCTCAAGATTTTCTCTCTTGAGATGAGACATTTAGATATCGTAGGTAGTATCTGGGACTGACAGGCTAATAAACTGAAAAGAAAGCACCACCAAAGAATTTGGAAACTTAAAATGTCTTTTGCTCCCTCATAGATTGAGAAGAAAAACTTGTAGTCAATAATCCTATGTTATCAAGAAGATAGAAACTATAGCCTGTAGGAAAATTAAGCACATTTTAGTGAGCTTGATATTCTGTTACACTTTCTTCCTCACAGCATTTCCTTTTATTTTTAGAAATTAATGGAATACATAAGTAGTAGTTACTTGAGAATAGAAAGAAAGTCAATATCTTTGAGTAGTATTAATATATTTGAAATATTTACACATAAGTAAAAATATGAGGCAGAGAGAAGAAGAATAAATTACTAATATCAATAATAAAAATGGGACATTACTACAGATCTTACAAACATTGAAAAATTAGAGTATATTATGAATAATAATCTTGTCTATGAATTTGAATATTAGATGAAATTGGAAAATTTCTCAAACAAGAGTATATTATGAATAATAATCTATGAATTTGAATATTAGATAAAATTAAAAAATTTCTCTAACACAAACATACACAAATGTGCACATATGTACACCCTTCCAAACAGAGCCACTAGATAATCTGAATAGTTTAACTATTAAATAATTTAACTACAAATTAAAAACTTTCCCATAAAAAACTTCAGCCAACTTAGCTTCATCAATCAATTTCAAAAGGAAGAGATAATATCAATCTTTCCCAAAACATTTCAGAAAACAGAAAAATCAGGGAATATCCCAACTCTTCACAAAATATGGAAAAAAATCTTAAGAACAAAATTATAGTTTCTCTCTTTACAAAGTAAGTACAAAACATTTCATCAAATTACAAATTAACCTTGGGTTTATAACTGCAATGCAAAGCTGGTTTAACATGTAAATCAGTTAAATGCAGAAATTTCTTCCCTCAAATATGGAAATCTCTAAGATTCTCTAAGAATTCTGAAAGGTGTTTGTGATATATATCTGTCTTTGGTCTTGCAGACCAATTTTTGAAATGGGGGAAAGTCTCCAGTGCATTCAAGTTGATGGACTTGTGTAATGATTCCTGATAACAACTTATTATTCATGTTATTGTTTTAAGAACACAAACTTATCAGCAAATCGTCAAATTCATACTTGTAATTATAAATGATATAAAATATATTTCTATTGTATTGATAGAAGAGCTGAGTCCCCTGGAGTCACTGATTGTATCATCATCAATGTATGCAGGGGCATAGGGCCTTGGTCGCAGTCTATTACTCTGCTGATGCCATCTTGAAATCCTCCATACTTTTTGAGCAAGGGTCTCTTCATTTTTATTTTGCATTGGATTCTGAAAAGTCTGTAGCTATTCCCGTCTTGCCCTTTGTTTGAATGCTGTTTTCAGCACAGGCAATGTTGGAGACAACCAGATTTAAGCTGAGTTCCCTATTTGGGTAACATGTGCCTTAAATGACTGGCTTAATGAATAGATAGATGGACAAGGATGATTGCCCCTTTGGAACTGATGGCCCTGAGATGGATGCGCTACACACTGAGAACTACTCGTAGGAGGTGTTACTACTCAAGGGGCTAGACTAGCTCAGAAACACATTTTTTTTCCTGTGCAAACTTGATGATCCCATACGCAGACTGTGCCAGAGGCTGGTGTTCCATTTGTATCATTGAATATTTAAAAAAATTGAACAATAAATGTAGTTTTTTTCTTTATGTTATATTTTGCCCAAAGGTAAAAATGTAAATATTTGTTTTCCCATAAAAAGAACTTCAGCTAATTTGGCTTCATCAATCAATGTCAAAAGGAAAAGATAATGCCCTGTGCCCCTGCATACATTGACAAACATAAATGTCCAAAGGTACAAATTTACAAATGTCAGTAAAATACAGTAAAGGATGCGCAGAATTTTTGAGTCAAAAGTGTGGAATACATAATGAATTATCCACAACCTCTTTCTTGAATAATTTCTGAATAATTCTTTTCATTTTTTAGTCATTGAACAAAGTATAGCTAAGCAACAATAATATTTCCCCTTGACATTAAATGTGAGATTATAGAAATCCACAAAATTGAGTGAAGGAGACATTCTCTTAACCTGGAGACAGAAGTGTAGATTAATGCAACTTCTCTAAAGAGCAATTTGACCATACACCTGCACATTACTTAAAAAACATGCAAGTATATATATATATATAAGTACGCATAGTCTCTATTCCCAGGAATTTTTCATAAAGGCATTATGTTCACTTAAAAATCGAGATATGTTTATTTCACCATTTACTATATAACTGACTAAAATAGTATAGTATTATTATATGACATGTTATAATTGTGGGATTAAATACTATGTGGATATGGACACATACTTCTTAACAATGGGTATACATTTGGATAAATGTGCTGTTAGGCAATTTTGTCAAGTGCAAACATCACAGAATGTACTTACGTGAACCTAGATGGTATAGTCTAGTACAAGTACACACCCAGGACACACGAGATAGTCTATTGCTCCTAGGCTGCAAACTTGAGAGTGAGAAACCAGACTTTAGGGGAATACCATCGTTTAGGACAAGAGGATAGAAGACTCAGCAGATAAGAAAAAACAGTATTCTGGGAAAAGAAAGAAAAATGTAGAAGTGAAGTTTCTTAGATTTAAAGAGCAATGACGACTTGAATCACAGAGTAAGACAAAATGGGTCAGTGCCTGTGGCTCAAAGGAGTAGGACGCTGACCCCATATGCCGGAGATGGCAGGTTCAAATCCATCCCCGGCCAAAAACTGCAAAAAAAATAAAAAAGAAAATAAAAGAAAAAAATTCAGTTAAAGAGAAAACCAGGGATGGAGAGTTCTCAAAAACTGCAGTTATCTAATTCCAGGCACTGACAGCGTTTCACAAGATCAGAGAATACACATGGGGTGAGCACGTGGAGGCCTACAGAGAAGAGAACGATGGGCTTAAATAGGAGTAAGCCACAAGTAATTGACCAGAGCACGTTGTGGAAAGATGGGAAGGGATTGACAAAGAGGGGGAGATTGACAACAGAGTGAAAGAGCAGATAGACAACAGGAATCTCCTGGAGGAAGAACAAAGGGACTGAACCAAGGACAGGTCTGGGAGGTGTTGGCTATGATTAGAAGAAAGCACAAGTTTTGGAGAAAGCCACAGAGGAAGAGATGGATAGTAATATGAGCATCCATTTGTAAATGTGCAAGAAGATGCAGGAAGAGGAGCTGTAATTGCAATTGAGAGACTGGAGGAATCAAGAGTGAGTCTCTGATTTCCCTCTTAGGCAGCAGGCAGGCCAGATGTTAAGTGAGACTAGAGGAGGAGCATGTTTGGCAGCAAATAATGTGTTTTATATTAGACATGTTGAGTTTTGAGTGTCTTTGATATAACCAGGTGAAAATTTGGAGCACAGATGATTTTATTAATCTGAGGCACAGGGCTCAAATCTGTGCTGGATACATGGTACTTGGACATTAGCATTAACACTCACAAGAGCCTAGGGTAGATAAGATAATCAAGGAAGGACATTGGAGGAAAGGGGCATAAAGTCAAACTCTGAAGCAGTGGGAATGCTGCCTTATAGGGTGACCCAAAGAGGAACCCATAAAGGAGACCACCATGGAAGACTCAGAAAGAAATAATGACAGTTTCTTGGCCTATGAGCCAAGGAGCGGGAGCCCTGTAGGGAGCAGGGATATCAGTCAGGTGAGCAGAAGGAGCCGGCAGTGGTGGGAACATGAGAACAGAAATTCCCAGCATGAGAGCATGGTGCTCAGCAAATCCTGGAAATGGCTGATCCCAGTTTCATATAGTTTGGAAAGAGAATCTCAAGCAAGGATGATGGTTTTGGCCAAATAAATACAGTAAAAATGAAGGAATGAGAGGAGAGAAAAATCAAAATTGTCAGAGGAAAGATTTTGAAAAACTAATTTTCTTTTTTTTTTTTTTTTATCTTTTCTTTTTTATTAAATCATATCTGTGTACAATAATTCAATCATGGGGTACAGTGTACGGGCTTCAGATACAATCAAAGATATTTTCATCAACCTGATTGTGATAACATTCAAGAGACTTTCTCATTACTTTGTGAGAATAATTTTGATCCGTATTTAGAAGTTTTCTCCTAACCCTTCAAATATGTACATATTTGAAAAACTAATTTTCAAATGTAAAGCAGATAGTTACAACCAACGGTT
>CAUYRH010073376.1:0-16310 GCA_963574655.1 Perodicticus potto
TTATATAGTGATTAAGAAAATGCTATGAGGGCTATCTCTCACAGTACGATCAAAATGTTTCTGATTGTATATGAAGCACATTCTGCCCTATGATTGCACCAATGTACACAATTATGATTTAATAAAATTATTTAAAAATAATTGTCTTTGTCATCAAAAGCTTTTACTAAATACTTTGCATGGGAGTAAGAGAGTGATCCCCTTTCAATTGAAGTATGCAAGCAGATCCTGAATGACCATCTGTGAAAAATGCTTTGAAAGAACATTGCAGAGCAGATGGGGTGGGGGGTTGCAGGAACTCCAGGGTTTTTTCCAACGCCAGAATTCTGTGCAGTCAGGCACCTGATATCCTACCATCTAAATCGGAAAAACCATGCTGATGCTAGTAAATATTGAGAAACTGCAATTAAAATAATTGAATTAAAGTAATGCATAAATTAGGTGAAAGCACCTGGACATTAGTGGGAAGGTAAGGAAAGAGGATATGAACTGTACTTGGATGGCAATCTATTACACATGCTGAAAAGGTAGGGAAAGAATTCTTACTGGAATAGCAGATTAATATGGTAGCAGCTTGTATAGACTATGGCTAGGAGGAGTGAGAGTTATAAAGTAACACTGGTAGCTCAATAATGGAACACCTTGGTGAAAGGAGCATGGGGAGGGATTTAGCTCTCATAACAAGCATGAGAGAGCTCGCAAGATGAGAGTATTAGTGAATTGGCAGTCTCTGCACCTGTAGTGTCAAGAGCCATGGGATTGTGTCTTTATGAGGCTGGAGAAGGCAGTCGGGAGTGTATGTACATTCTATCATGGACCGCTCACTCTGACTCTGTCACTTCTGCTTGCAGAACACCAGCACGGTGTCTCTCTGCTATAGACTGCTAAAGCTCCATTCTTCTAAGACTACTTCACCCTCAAAGACTTTCTCTGTCTTTACCTCTCTCTCTCTCTCCCTTTGCTAAAGTAGATAGCCCTCAGGCACCCAAGAGCAATTGTTCCTGAGCAAGATAACAGCATAGGTCTGAGTCCGGAACCTAGATAAGCCAGGAATGGAGACCAACCAGTCCCAGGCCCTGATGAGTGGCAACCACGAAGGGACCCCTACATAATATTTCAATAGTTTTTGAATGATGGGAGTAACAGAGTTGTCACTGCTCCTCTCATACCCCTAGGCCTCATTTCTTCAATATCACCCTACCCAACCTCTAACCTCCCGCACATGCATCTCTCTGCCCTGTGAGCAAACTTAGGGGCTTATTTCTAATGAATAAAAAATTAGGTCATAAGAGACACTGCGGCTTCCTCCTTGCTCTTTCTCTTGGATTGGTCACTCTGGGGGAAGCCAGCTGCCATGTTATGAAGACAATCAAGCCTATGAAGAGGGCCACACCATGATGGACTGAACCCTCCTGCCAACAGCCACATGAATATAACATCTTGAAAGCAGATCCTCCAGCCCCAGACAAACCTTCAGATGACTACAGCCCCACCTAGTATCCTGATTGTCACCTCTTAAGCCAGAACTACCCACTAAACTGCCCCAACTGCCTGACCCACAGAAGCTAGGAAATAATAAATGTTTATTATTTTTAAGACACAATGTTTGGGGGGAAGTATAACTTGTGGCACAGCAATAAATAATAAATACATTCAGACTGAGCTTAAACACCAAGAATGACTAACAAAGTCAATGGTCTGGGAGGTGAAGAGCTAGTCAAAATGTGGCTTACATTATTCTTAACAAAAATTAGGATCATGTTATATTATTTCATAAATGATATTTTTAACTGAAACTCAGATGGGCAAATTTTATTAGTGAGATTTTAAAATCATGACATACCTCATCCTTCTTCCAGCCATGATCTTCTGTTATATTTTTAATAATATGCATGTATATTTACACTCATCCAATGAATGCCCAACCCAACAATTATAACTAATCATTTGCATTCATGTATACATAATTATATACACATAGGTGATATTTTTCATTTAAATACATATATCACTTCCTCATATTACTACATAATTTTTGTGTCTATACAGAATTCCATAATGAAGGTGGCATACTTGATTTAACCCAGTGGTTCTCAACTTTCCTAATGCCTGACCCTTTAATATAGTTCCTATGGATCATGACCCACAGGTTGAGAACCACTGATTTAACCAGTGTTTTAAATGTTATGTATATTTAAAATATGCTTTAATGTTATGTATATTTAAAATATGCTATATATATATATATATATATATATATATATTTTTTTTTTTTTGCAGTTTTTTGGCCAGGGCTAGGTTTGAACCTGCCATCTCCAGCATATGGGGCCAGCGCCCTACTCCTCTGAACCACAGGTGCCACCCTGCTATACTTTTTTTGTTATTAAAAATAAGATGGTGGGAAGTATCTCAAGAATGGAAGAAAAAGTATCCAATGTACTCAGCCCTCCTATGAAGCTAATTTATAGCTTTCATATGAAGGGTATAACCCAACTATAGCACAAGAATATGGGGTAAGGGGCAAGGGTAGGGAGGGGAGGGGGGAGGTTGAGGTGGAGGGAGGGTAATTGGTGGGGCCACACCTATGGTGCATCTTAGAAGGGTACAGGCGAACCTTACTAAATGCAGAATACAAATGTCTTCATACAATAACTGAGAAAATGCCAGGAAGGCTATGTTAATCAGTTTGATGAAAATAGTGCAGATTGTATATGAAACTAGCACATTGTACTCCTTGATTGCACTATTGTACACAGCTATGATTTAATAATGAAGACAATAAAAAATAAAATAAATAAAAAAAAAAAAGTAAGTTGGTGGGGAATATCCTCAGACATAAATTTGTGTGATGCAGTGAATAACTCCTGAGGATACATTCTCAAATGTGCATGTCTCTACCAGAGGCAAAAATCAAGCTCCACTGCTGCTACAGGGGGCAGCTAAGCCTGGCTTATCAGAAATTTCTCATCTCCAAACAAGGCCTCTGGACCACAGGGCTGGATCTAAGCAACCCACTTTCCTTCAAAAGATCATCAGAAATAAATTCACAGTCCCTTTCACCTGTCACCAAGAAACAAGCCCCTCCAAATAGTCTTTATTGTCTAATCCCTCATCCCCAAACTGTGATATAAATTTTAAATCTGTTAGGAACCACTCCCCCCCCCCAAAAAAAACAATCCTTTCATTGCACCTCCTGGAAATTGCTCTTGATCAATGTCTTATAAATTTAAACTTTCTCTTTAAATTATGCTCCCCCTTTCCTTAACCTAAACTCAACTCTCCCTTGGGAACACTGCTTCTCCTGGAGTCCTCTCAGGAGAAAAGCTGTTTTGCTCTAATTTGCTCCTCTGAGACCACTATTTTTCCTCCTTCTTGAATAAAAGCAGCTCTGCTACATCTAGCAACTTCCTCCTTCACCATGAGAATCATCTAGCAGTTTCACTGAGGAAATACACAAGCACGTCTCTTTATTCACCCCAACTGCCCACATCACTTAACACAGCTCGACTTGTACATGGATAACCTGTCTAACAACCTGGGCTGTAGGATCCTAGGCATTCTCATCCCCAATGTCCTACACTACCCCTCTTTACAAGCCCTGGCCTCGTCATGCACAGAACCCATACCACATGCAAGATCGTGAATTAAAAGGACAGCCAAAAATGGAAGCTACTGAGCTCATTGTGCTGATCCAGACAACGGGCACAGCTGAAAAATCTAGATGGGACAAAGCAAGACTTAATTGATGTATGTTATAAACGGCCTGAAGCTGCTTCCTACAGAACAGAGAACTGGAAGAGGAAGAGAAAAGGGAGAGAAAAGCACTGAAATTATAGGACAGAGGTCTAGAAAAAGGTGGCATTGCAGTAGAGGTAAAAAAAGGAGATGCCAGGGAATCTGATGAGCAAAGGGGATTTAAAATGTTTTGCTGTTGGGCAGCGCCTGTGGCTCATTGAGTAGGGTGCCGGCCCCATATACTGAAAGTGGCGGGTTCAAACCCAGCCTTGTCCAAACTGCAAAACAGAAAAATAACTGGGCGTTGTGGCGGGCGCCTGTAGTCCCAGCTACTTGGGAGGCTGAGGCAGGAGAATCGCCTAAACCCATGAGCTGGAGGTTACTGTGAGCTGTGTGACGCCGCAGCACTCTACCAAGGGTGATAAAGTGAGACTCGGTCTTTACAAAAAAAAAATTTGCTGTTTCAAGAAATATGATTCTTTTTCTGCCCCTTTTCAAGGCATGTCAATGCAAACTTTTACAATGTTTTTAATGCTTCTTTGCATGCTGGACTGATGTTTCTTTTGAACATAGCATGCAGAGAATGGTAATTCCATTTTTAGTTTTTTGAGGAACTTTCATAATTTTCCCCATGGCTATCCTAGTTTACAATCCTACCAACAATGTGTACATTTTCTTTATTCTCCACATCTTTACCAACATTTGTTTTCTTTTTCTCTTTGGTAATTGGCACTCTAACTGGAATGGAGTGGTATCTCATTATGATTTTGATTTGCATTTCTCTGATGATTAGTGATGTTGAGTAGTTTCTGGTGTACTATTGGCCATTTGCATGCCTTCTTTGGGGAAGTGTTTATTGAGATCCTTTGCCCATTTGTTAATCAGATTATTTTTTTCCTGCTGATTTGCTGGAGTGCCTTACATATCCCAGCTAGTAATCCCTTGTCAGATCAGTAGTTTGTAAATATTTTCTCCTACTCTGTTGTTTCTTCACTCTGGATAGTTTTCTTTGCGGTCCAAAGTTTTTAGTTTCATGTCATCACATTTGCCTTTTTTTTGCTTGGGGCACTATGTTAACAATATTAACTCTTCCAGTTTATGAACACAAGATATCTTTTCATTTATTTATGTTCTCTGCAATTTATCAAAGTTTTATAGTTTGTATGATAGAAATCTTTCTCCCCCTCGGTTAAGTTTATTCCTTGGTAGTTTTTTTTGGAGGGGGGGAGCTATCATAAATGGAATTATTTTCTTGATTTCTTTTTTCAGATATTTCACTGTTAGCATATAGAAACACTATTAATTTTTGTATGTTGATTTTGTATCCAGCAACTTTACTGAATGTATTAGTTCTATAGTTTTTTTCAGAAGTCTTTACAGTTTTCCATATATAAGATTGTACTGCTTGCAAACAGGGACAATTTGACTTCCTTTTTCCAATTTGAAGGCATTTTTCTTTTTTTGCCTAATTGCTCTAGCTAAGACTTCCAACCATGTTGAAGAAAAGTGGTAAAGGTGGGCATCCTTATCTTGTTCCTGAATCTTAGAGGAAAAGTTTTTAGTTTTTCCCTATTTCGAATAACACTAGATATAGGATTTTCATATACAGCCTTCATTGTGTTGAAGTACATGCCTTTTCTACGTCATTTGTTGATAATTTTTGTCAGGAAGTTTTGTTGAATTTTGTCAAATGCTTTCTCTGTAACTGTTAAAATGGTCATATAGTTCTTGTCTTTTAGTTGATGTAGTATATCATATTCATTAATATGCATATGTTAAACCACCCTTGAACCCCTGGGATGAATCCCACTAGATCGTAGTGATATTTTCTTCTTTTTATTTCTAGACACCGGAAATTTATCAAATTTTAGATAGAGCACACTGAAGCATGGTGATTGGTCTTTTCTTTCTTCTTCTTCTTTCTTTTTTTTTCTGAGACAGAATCTCATTTTGTCACCCTTGGTAGAGGGCCATGGCATCTTAGCTCACAGCAGCCTCTATCTCTGGGGCTCAAGCACTCCTCCTGCCTCAGCCTGCTGAGTAGCTAGGACTGCAGGCGCCGGCCACAGCACCCGCTACCCGCCCGGCCTGTGATTGGTCATTTTCACGTGCTGTCAAGTTTGCTGAGAACTTTTGCACTTACATTCATTGTGGAGATCGGCCGGCTGTCTCCTTTTTGTTGTTGTGTCCTTGTCCAGTTTTGGAAACAGGCTAACGCTGGCCTCATCAAATGAATTTGGAATTGTCCCTTCCTTACCAGTTTTCTGGAACAGTTTGAGGAGGATTGGTAAGAATTCTTTAAATGTTTGATAGAATTCAACAGCTTTAGAGACGTTTTATTCAGAATCTAATTATGGATGCTTTTACTTGTCTTCCTAGTTGCTTTTAAGAACATTTTGTCTTTAGTTTTCTACTCCTTAACAACAGTGAATCAGAAGATGATTTTCTTTCTATTACTCCTTTCCTGATGCTTTCTGAATCTGATGATTGATATGTGTTTCTAATTCTAGAAAATTGTTAGTCTTTTATAATCATTGTCTCTATCTCCTTCCCTTTTATAGAACTTTATTCAGACACATAAAACTTCTCGTTTTATTCTTAATATCTCTTAATCTCTCTTTATATTTTCTATTCCTTTCGTTCTTTGTGTAAAATTTCTTTAAATGTCATATTTTGTAGTTCACTACTCTCCACTGGATTCTGCTTAGTCTGCTGCTTGCTCTTTTCATTTGGTTTTTAATTTCAATTATATTTTTTATTTCTAGAAGTTTCTTTGGGTTTTTTATCAAATCTGTCTCATCTTTCTGATAGTATTTTTTATAGTACTTCCATTCTCTTACTCTGAATTTTCATTTTTTTAATATTTTAATTCAATACCACATTATTTGGGATCTATTCTGCTGATTATAGCACAGTCTCCCACTCACAGTGGCTTGGTTCCTCTTGTACTCTAATTTTCTATTATAAACTCATTGTCATCAGAGTAGTCTGGCTGTAGAAGTCCTGAGCTTCAGTTAAAAGTATATCTTTCTAGAGCCAATTTATTTTCCTTTGTTAAAATGCCCAAAGATGACTCAGTTAATTTCTCAGTGTGAAAACGGACCCTGCAGATGGTAGAAATTCAAAACCAAAGTCTGCATTACCCATTGTTATGAATTTGCAGAGACGACTTCGTTCCATGTAGAGCCCAGGCTGAGCATAGATACATTTCCTTCTGATGAAAGGCAGAAGTGTAAAAGGTTGAGGCATTCGGGTGTACATGGAGTTTCAATTCTCACTCCCCACTTCACAAGGGTCAAAAGCCTAGTTTCCCAATGAACTAAGACATTCAAATCCTAATGTCTTCATTAAGGAGATTTGTAAATAACTTTGGGATAGTCATAGCTTAAACTTTGCTTTATCATTCTGAATTTTAAAATTTTTGCTCATCAAGATTGCTGTTACTTTCTTGACAGTTTAATACTATCTCTAAGAAGATATTTGTTGTATTTTATAAAGTATTAGTAAGTGTTGGCATTGGGAAGTTTTACAGACTGTCTAGTTCATTATGTTGCTGAAAATTGAACTCCCTATTAACTCTTTTTTAAAAATTTGTATTTATTTATTTATTTATTAAATCATAGCTGTGTACATTAATGCAATCATGGGGTACAATGTGCTGGTATCATATACAATCTGAAATATTTTCACCAAACTGTTTAACATAACCTTCATGGCATTTTCTTAGTTATTGTGTTAAGACGTTTATATTCTGCATTTGTTAAGTTTCGCCTGTACCCTTCTAAGATGCACCATAGGTGTGGTCCCACCAATTACCCTCCCTCCACCCATCCTCTCCCCTCCCCACCCTTGCCTTTTTCCCCATATTATTGTGCTATAATTGGGTTATAACCTTCATAGGAAAGCTATAAATTAGTTTAATTGTAGGACTAAGTACATTGGAGACTTTTTCTTCCATTCTTTAGATACTTTGCTAAGAAGAATATGCTCCAGCTCCATCCATGTAACATGAAATAGGTAAAGTCTTCATATTTCTTTAAGGCTGCATAATATTCCATGGTGTACATATACCATAATTTATTAATCCATTTGTGGGTTGATGGGCACTTGGGTTTCTTCCGTGGCTTAGCAATTATGAATTGGGCTGCAAGAAACAGGTTATGTCTCTGACAAAGGTTTAATAACCAGAATCCACAGAGAACTCAAATGTATTAGTAAGAAAAGAACAAGTGATCCTATCTCAGGGTGGGCAAGGGATTGAAGAGAAACTTCTCTAAAGAAGACAGGTGCACAGCCTACAGACACATGAAAAACTGCTCATCATCCTTAATCATCAGAGAAATGCAAATCAAAACTACTTTGAAACATCATCTAACTTGAGTAAAATTAGCCCCCATAACAAAATCCCAAAACCAGAGATGCCAGCATGGATGTGAAGAAAAGGGAACACTTCTACACTGCTGGTGGGAATGTAAACTAATATGTTCCTTTTGGAAGGATGTTTGGAGAATACTTAGAGATCTAAAAATAGAATTGCCATTCGATCCTATAATTCCTTTACTAGGTATATACCCAGAAGACCCAAAACTCACATTATAACAAAGATATCTCTACTAGAACATTTATTGCAGCCCAATTCATAATTGCTAAGTCATGGAGGAAGCCCAAGTGCCCATCAACCCACAAATGGATTAATAAATTATGGTACATGTATACCTTGGAATTTTATGCAGCCTTAAAGAAAGATGGAGACTTTATCTCTTTCGTGTTTACACAGATGGAGCTGGAACATATTCTTCTTAGCAAAGTATCTCAAGAATGGAAGAAAAAGTAGCCAATGTACTCAGCCCTACTATGAAGCTAATTTATAGTTTTCATATGAAGGCTATAACCTAATTATAACACAAGAAGAGGGGGAAAGGGGCAAGGGAGGGGAGGGGGGAGGATGAGTGAAGGGAGGGTAATTGAAGAGGCCACACCTACAGTGCATCTTAGAAGGGTACAGGTGAAACTTACTAAATGCAGAATACAAATATCTCACACAATAACAAGAAAATGCCATGAAGGCTATGTTAAACAGTTGTTGAAAATATTTCAGATTGTATATGAAACCAGCACATTGTACCCCATGATTGCATTAATGTACATAGCTATGATTTAATTTAAAAAAAAAATCAATGAGATAGATAATCCTCTGGCTAACCTAACCAGGAAAAAAAGAGTAAAATCTCTAATTTCATCAATCAGAAATGGTAATGATGAAATAATAACAGACTCCTCAGAAATTCAAAAAATCCTTAATGATTATTACAAGAAACTTTATTCTCAGAAACATGAAAATCTGAAGGAAATCGTCCAATACTTGGAAGCATGCCACCTTCCAAGACTTAGCCAAAATGAAGGAGAAATGTTGAACAGGCCTATATCAAATTTTGAAATAGCATCAATTATACAAAATCTCCCTAAAAAGAAAAGCCCAGGACCAGATGGCTTCATGCCAGAATTCTACCAAACCTTTCAGGAGGAACTAGTACCTATATTACTCAACCTCTTCCAAAATATATAAAAAGAAGGAATACTACTCAACACGTTCTATGAAGCAAACATCACCTTGATCCCTAAACCAGGGAAAGACCCAACAAGATAGATCTAAACATAGACCTGCCATTCAATCCTACAATTCCTCTACTAGGTATATATCCAGAAAATCAAAAATCACATTATAACAAAGATATTTCTATCTGAATGATTACTGCAGCACAATTCAGATTTGCTAAGTCATGGAAGAAGCCCAAGTGCCCATCGACCCACAAATGGATTAATAAATCATGGTATATGTGTACCTCTTTCATGTTTACATGGATGGAGCTGGAACATATTCTTCTTAGCAAAGTATCTCAAGAATGGAAGAAAAAGTATCCAATGTAATCAGCCCTACTATGAAACTTTTATATGAAAACTATAACCCAACTATAGCACAAGAATATGGGCAAATGGGCAAGAGAGGGGAGGGGAGGGGGGAAGTTGGGGTGGAGGGAGGGTCATTGGTGAGGCCACACCTACGGTGCATCTTAGAAGGGTGCAGGTGAAACTTACTAAATGTAGAATATAACTGTCTTAACACAATAACTAAGAAAATGCCATAAAGGCTATTTTAACCAGTTTGATGAAAATATTTCAAGTTGTGTATAAAACCAGCACATTGTACCCATGATTGCATTAATGTACACAGCTGTGATTTAATAAAAATATAATAATAATAAAGAAGAGGGAAGGGGAAGAGCGAGGGAAATTTGTATGCTCCCACTCAATGGACACAAGGTAACGGTATATGGCATATATACCCTCTTGGGTGTAGGCATAACTACAAGAGGGACTCTTCACCTAACCGATGCAAACATTGTAACTTAGTTGTTAATACTCCCACATTAACCTGAAATAAAAAAGAAAGAAAAAAGGATGAAGGAAGGGAGCGAGGGAGAGAGGGGGGAGGGAGGTATGGAAGGAGGGAGAATTAGCTTCTGGTTCCACTACTTTTCTCTATTGATTTCCCACTTCTAATTTCATTGATTTCCTCTAACTTTTATTATTCTTTTGTTACTTAGTTTGGATTTAATATGGTTTTCTAATTTCCTAAAGTAAAAACTTAGGTATTTGGCTTTATATATTTATTCTTTCCAAATATATGCATTCAATGCTATAAATTTTCTTCTAAGCGTGACTATTGCTGCATCTTACAAATTTTTAATAAGTTGTGTTTTTATTTTGAAACTTTTTGATTTACTATAATTCATATGGTAATTTACTGTAATTCATACCCACCTAAGTAGATATAATTTATTTCATTTCATTTATTTTTAGGGATAAGGTCTTACTCTGCTGCCCAGGCTGGAGTACAATGGCATGATCATAGCTCACTGTTGCCTCAAACTCCTGGGATCAAACAATTAACCTGCCTCAGCCACCTGAGTAGCTGGGATTAGAGAGACATGTTACCATGCTCAGGGAATTTAAAAAAAAATTTTTTTTTTGAGACAGAGTCTCACTTTGTCACCCTTGGTAGACTGCTGTGGCGTCACAGCTCACAGCAACCTTAAACTTTGGGGCTTAAGTGATTCTTTTGCCTCAGCCTTCCAAGTAGCTGGGACTACAGTCACCAGCTGCAATGCCTGGCTAATTTTAGAGACAGAGTCTCACTCTGGCTCAGGCTGGTCTCAAACCTGTGAACTCAGGCAACACCTGCCTTGGCCTCCCAATTGCTGGGATTACAGGCATGAGCCACTGCACCTGGCCAATTTTTTTAAAGAAATTTTTTTGTAGAGCTAGCATCTCACTATGTTGTCCAGGCTGATCTCAAACTCCTGGCCTCAAATGGTCTTACCATCTTGTCTTACCAAATTACTGGTATTACAGACTTGAGCCATCACACCTGGTTCAATTTAACTACTATATAATATATACTGTATGGATGTTTTCCATTTTACTTATTCAGTGCTACTTTGCAAGATATTTAAGTTGTTTTGATTTTTATTCTTCTTTAAACAATGCTCAATGAAATTCCTATGTATATCTTTGTATACTGCAATTTTATATCAATAAGTTAAATTCCTAACAATAGATTTGATGAATCAAAACATAAAAACCAAAAGAAAGTGGTTATGAGGGAAGAAAAGGCAAAAACTAAAAATAAACAAAAATATGAAGGATGAGGAGAAGTGAAGACCTCAGAGAGATTATGGTTAATCAGCTGCAGGATCTGACAAATTGGGAAACTGATCAAGATTTGTTCTTAAGAAAGAGATTATTTCAGGAGCTTTCTGATATAAAATTCTAAAGAAAAATAGAATAATCAACTCTGGGTGTAGGCTTATAAGAGTCTGTCATTTTTAAGTTTTTAGACTCATAATTAAAAGGGGGGAGGTAAAACAGGAAAAATGAAAAATCAAAAGCCTGGCTTATTTTATGCAAGAGATAGCTGAAGTCTAAAATTTTTGTTTTGTTTTATCATCTAAGGAGCCTACTCTTAGGATTTCTTTCACCTTGAATCCTTTTGCAGACAAGATCTCCGTCTGATGTGGCAGTCACGGCCTCTGAGAAAGTCTTGAAATGACGTCTATGTCACACTTGAGAGAAGAGATCCTTCTTTTCATTTCTTAGGGTGTGCCAGTGAGTTAGGCTACAGTGTTCCCCTGTAAGCCTCTGCCTAGAGGTTTTCCTGCTACATTGCTACAAGCAGAGTCCCTGCACACACCCACACACCCTCCACACCCTCCAAAGCACAATAAATGTTAATTATATTTAAGGAGCTGTCTCTTTCCCATCCACAGTTTTTCTGACTTGTTTGGAGTTGGTTTGGGTTGAGTCACTGAGAATTATATTAGGCTAAGGCACTCGTCTTTTTAATAATGATATAGAACCCTCACTCCTTTCAAATAGACATCAAGTTTGGGGGCTGTTAATTTCATTACCTTACCCTCTCTCCGTGGAAAAACTGAGAACCTCACTTACTTACTTAAAACAACAATAAGCTGAATCGCTGTTGCTATTTAATATCTCATTTATTAGAAAATGTTCATTCTTTGTTATGCCTGAAGGCGATGTTGCAAAGGAAATGATTCTCTTAAAAATAGAACAAATAAATTAAATCATACTAACTCACAAACAAATTTAAAACCAAAGCAATCCCCTACACACTCTTTTTGGACATTGGACAGCTCTGCCTCACCCTAAGAGATCAGTAGATAAATGACATCCTTTTTTCTCTACACAGCATGAATCGTAAGGGAGATGATTGGGGTCAGGGGATTACAGACAGACGGGTAGTGGGTGAAATTATTCTCGCACCAAATAATTTGGTCTCTTTAGTTCGTAGCTAATACACAATGAGTTTGCAATCCATGGATATTACAGGCTGCTTTTCTGTAACTTAAGGAACCACAATGACAATTTCAAAAGCTCTATTAATTCCTTTTCAAAATAAAAAAGGGAAGTTCTGCTAAGAGTGGGTTTTAGAAATTGAGCTATTTTCATTATCCTATTGTAAGTAAAGCACTCGCTATATGGTCTAGCCACCAGCTACTACTAACCCCTAACTTCAGAAACTAATTTGCAATGAGCTTCCCATACCTATTTGTATAGGAAATGTATATTGTTTTCCTTTTCAGTGAGGCTATCAAGAAACATGCTTTAGAAAATCCCCACAGGACACATAATCATTCTTTCAAAACAGCAATTTGACCGTGGCAGCCTTCTTTCCATTCAGCTATGCAAGTCTGCAAATGGTAATGAAGACAGCTAATGCCTTTTGGTTTTTCTGCGGGCAGGAGAAACTCAACCACTATATGTAATTAGTAAAAAATAGCAGAAAAAGACAATTGTTATAGAAGCCAAACTGAAAATACACTACCAAATAGTCTAATCAAAATTCATTTAGTCCTTTTGGGGATGGTCTAAGGGGGGTGATTGTTCTGATGTTACGAATCTCCTAAGACTGCCACACTAGAACATGAGCAAGACTGTCTAACGGTCTCTGGAAGACCACAGGCAATTCCACAAGAAAATGAGGTTGCTATTTTATTCCCACGATCCTTTTAAACCTGCCATCTCTGTATTCTCAGACAATATGTCTGGTGTCCCCACTTCTCCCAACAATAGGAACAACAATAAAAATATTCTTACTATTAGTCACAGGCTTATCTACTGTGGACCAGGAGGTCCTCACTGGCTGACCTGGTGGCAAAGTGATTGCATGAAGGTTTCCCAAGCCCATGGCACAGCTCTCCTGTGCTGGCGAAGGAGTCCAGTTCCAGAGAGAACCATCAGAAGAGGAGATGGAGGTAGGCTTTGCCCCCTGCCCCTCATCTCCCACGCTCACTGGGCATGTCCCTGACATGCTCCTGGAAGCACATTCTCATCCTTGCCTCCAGACCTGCGTTCTCCTATTTGTCTGGGATTGACTAGGGGCCCTTCTTCTAACCTCGTTCTCGTCTAATTTGAACTCATTTTTCAAGACCCGCCTCCTCCCCATTTGTATGGTATATATAGGTCTTCTCCTCTCATTTTAGCCCACACTGAGCTCTCCCTTCTCTGAATTATTGTAGCACTTGTATTCTCAATAATAATAATATTAATATTAATAATACCACATTTTATTTATTTATTTATCAAGTACACATAAATGCCAGGTCCTATGCCAAGCCATTCACATATTATCTTCTTTAATCTTCACAGCTCTTCTAACCTAGTTTATATTTAAGGAAACTGATTACATAGTAAGTGTCAGGGATGAGATTTGAACCAGGTAAAGCCCACCTTCTCTCCCACATCCCACATTCCAATCTTTGGGCTACCCCATAATGTACTTGCATTGCACCCTTTTTGCATCATTTGCCATCCCATCCTCTGTGTTAGACCATCATCTGCATGGTGTGATTTGTGCCTCTGGTGAATGGGAGTTCCTTATTATATGTGTATATACTGCCCATTTTGTCTAGCGCTTGGCTAAGCACTTAGTAGGTGCAAAATATTTGTGAATGGATGTAAAATAAATAGACAGCTTTCTTCACAACTCCCAAAGGGCTTTATAAGAATCCCACTGAACACAGTACATGGAGAGTGGAGAACAGGTGGTGGTGGTGAGTGGAAAGGGTCCCTGAATAGCCAATACATCATCTTTCTTGGGTTCACTATGAGTCTCTTAATCTCTCAGTAATAGGCAGGGCCATGTGAAGCCTGGCATGGATATAGTACCAGAGAAACCCCTAAGAGATGTGGCATCCCTGCCAAAAAAGCAGTATGGCTGGAGCAGTCATTACTCCTGAGGCTACTCTGAGGAGCCCAGATCCCTTCAGCCAACCAGCTCCAGGATGGAAAGAACTTCAGTGTTTTGCTGGGCTCCCTCCTAAAGCTTGAAATAGCTTAGATTATTGAGAACGAGTGCCAAATGAGAACCTTTTTGATTTATCTGCTATTAGGAGGCCACTGCATTAGAAACCTTCAAAGCTTTAGTCATAAAATAATTTCAACTGCAGTGTCAAGAGGAGAGTTCCAATATGTAATAAATAAAATTTAGAAGATGCATCAAAGTTAAAGGGTGGGTTAGCTAGTTCAAACGCCATTCACATTTAATGTTAGCCTCACAATTTAATGGGGAAAAGCACGTCAGGATCCAGGGGATTTTGTATCAGGTCCAGCATTGCTTTGCCTATAACCTGGGCCACATTACTTCCCGTGCTGTGCCTCAGTCTCCTCAACTGTATGATGAAGGCTGAAAAACCTCTTTGAATCTCCAGTTACCAATACCAAGAATTGTAAGATGGCCTGAGCTTCCTTTCCCAAGCCTCATGCAGCTACATACCGTACATTTCTAAAAACATCTCTATGTATACACCAAAGTATAACCAAAGTATATCACTCAGAAGGTCCTGTCAAGGTAACCAAACCCATTTTAAAGAAAAAAAAATGAGAGGAAAGTATTACTTTCAGGGTCAGAGAAAATGAGCCAGGAATAAGTACCAGATGTACGATCTGCTTCTTATCCACTGAGCCATGTTACTTTCCTTTAAGAAAAGAGAACTTAAAAGAATAAGGTTCTACCTCTGTTCTCATCAAGGAGAGCAAGAACTTTATAATAACTTACAAAGTGACTTAGAAAATCCTTTCTTATCACAAATTACCATAATTTGCATGTCAACTCAAAATTGGAAAAACACTGAACACATTTTTTAATGTGACAAAATGCCATGGGAGCAGAATCCAAGGCTCACTGCAGAGTGGGAAAACCCAAGGTTCTCAGAAAATCTTCACCACCTAGCCCACGTGGCCAGAGCTTTTTTTACTTTTTAAACTCTTGTGTCTCTACATCTCGTGGGTCACCCCTTACTCTTTCCTATTTGCCACAGCGTCTGCTGTCTCTCCTGGCCACCTCTAAAGCCGACACCTTTCCCTTCCACTTTCTTTGATTGTTGCATCCAATGTGCTAGAGGCTGAAAAACAAAATATTCAAGCCTGTTGAAATCAGGAATATAGTTATAGGGCTGGAGGAGGCCAGAACTGCCCCTGGAGAAAAATACATGAACTGTGACACCTGCTAGTTGTAAGATGTTGGCTGTCGCAGACAGTGACTGAGATCTCTCTTTCAAATTAAAGAAGCTTTGCTGGGATTAGAAGATAACATCATTTGGGTTTTTGTCTTAACTTTGGGAGAAGGAACCCCTGTGATATGACACACCACTTAATTCTTATACCATGGAGACAGTAGCTGTAGCATAGTTTAAAGCACTATGCTGGGAACAACAAACAGGGTCACTTTCCTGAGAGGCATCTCCAGCAGCACCCTTCATCAGATCAGACATTTGTAACCAAGTCAGTCCTACATATAGAAATAAGAGGAGGTGTGGCCCCACCATTTACCCTCCCTCAACCCATCCTACCCACTCCCCTCCCCTCCCTTGCCACTTTCCCCATATTCTTATGCTATAATTGGGTTATAGCCTTCATATGAAAGCTATAAATTGGCTTCATAGTAGGGCTGAGTACATTGGATACTTTTTCTTCCATTTTGAGATACTTTGCTA
>CAUYRH010073382.1:0-14281 GCA_963574655.1 Perodicticus potto
AAAGGATTATTACTTAGCATAAGAATAACCTTGGTAAAGTAGTTATCAGTTAAGCCAGTTAAACCTTAGCTGATAAGGATAGTTTTACATAATAAGTGGTTATCAGTTAGTCCAATTTATCCATAGACCTGTAAGTACCAGGCAGTAAAAGGCCTGGGGTCAGGTTTAAATCATATGTTTATTGATTAAGTCATAAGATTAAGTCATGTGCTTGTTGATTAAGTTATGTGCCTATATAAGCCTTGTTGGAAGAAAGAAATTTGCTGAAATGCCTGAGCAAGCGTCAGCCATTCCTTCCAAATCAGTCATTTCATCTGCGGTGCTGCCTCTGCGTCATTGATCAGGAGGGCTGAGTGGCAGCAACAGAACACAAAATATCTAGCATAAATTAAATAATATTAATGAGAGTACAATTAGAAAATGTATGCCAGGGAATACTATGCAGCCTTAAAGAAAGATGGAGACTATACTTCTTTCATGTTTACATGGATGGAGCTAGAACATATTCTTCTTAGCAAAGTATCTCAAGAATGGAAGAAAAAGTATCCCATGTACTCAGCCCTACTATGAAGCTAATTTATAGCTTTCATATGAAGGCTATAACCCAATTATAGCATAAGAATATGGGGAAAGGGGCAAGGGAGGGGAGGGGAGGGGGGAGGATGGGTGAAGGGAGGGCAATTGGTGGGGCCACACCTACAGTGCATCTTAGAAGGGTACAGGGGAAACTTAGTAAATACAGAATACAAATGTCTTCATATAATAAATTAAGAAATTGCCATGAAGGCTATGCTAAACAGTTTGATGAAAATGTTTCAGATTGTATATGAAACCAGGACATTGTTGTACCTCTTGATTGCACTAATGTACTCAGCTATGATTCAATTAAAAAAAATAAAAAATAAATAAAATAAAATAAAAAAAAATGATATAGGGGGTTGCTTCCCTTTGGGTAGATACATAGCAGTAGGATGGCTGGATTGAATAATAATTCTATTTTTAGTTTTTTGAGAAATCTTCATACCAGTATCCATAGTAGCTATACCAATTTATATTTCCCTCAACAATGTATAACAGCTCCCTTTTCACTACATCTTCACCAATGTGTTATTTTTCTGTCTTTGTAATAATAGCCATTCTGACCAGGGTAAGATAATATTTCATTGTGGTTTTGATTTACATTTCATTAACATTTTTTCATACACTTACTGGTCATTTTCATGTCTTCTTTTGAGAAATGTCTATTCATGTCCTTTGCCTAGTCTTTAATAAAATTAAGTATTTTTTCCTGTTGAGTTGTTTGAGTTCCCTATATATTCTGAATACTAGTTCCCTGTTGGGTAAATAGCTTGCAAATATTTTCTCTCATTCATCAGGTTATCTCTTCACTCTGTCGATTATTTGTTTTGCTGTACAGAAGCTTTTTACTTTAAGTCCCATTTGTCTACTTTTATTTTTGTGTCCTATACTTTTGAGGTCTTTGTCATAAATTCTTTGCCTCAACCAATGTTCAGGAGAGTTTCCCTAGGTTTCCTTCTAATATTTGTACAGTTGCAGGCCTTATATTTAAGTTCTTAATCCAAAGCATAAAAAATATAATGCAATTGTGTGTTCTCAGATAAATCCAAACCCCATCTAAAAAATTGCCAGGCTACAGCAATTTGTTCTTTAATCTCCTGGGAGTTTTTAGCAGCATTTCTCACCATAAAGGTTTTTATTAAATCCCTTCTTGAGAGTAGTTGCTAGTAAATAGCAAAAACCTACTTTAATCCTGTCACTCTATGGCCTTCAGATAATAATCATCAGTATACATAATATTTATCAGCGAGAGTCACTTAGAATAGCAAAAATATTGGAAACACCATAAACACCTATCCAATAGAAGATTGAATAAATGATCATGTGTATGTAATATACATGTGTATTATGATATATATTTTAAAATTATAATATAATAGATATATATCTATTAAATATGATAAAGCATAAGAATGTATAATGACAAGGAATTATGTTTATGAATGTAAGTAAAACAGAGAAAGTCACAATCTCTCTGATCCCTTCTGAGCATATCCACACTTACTATCAGTGCACCCAGGCACTTCGTGACTCCCTCATTTGAACTTCTTCCATGTCTTAGATTCACAGCACAACACTTGCATACTTTATGGACTTTAATTCTTACACATTCTGACTTTTAAGGGTAAGATTTTATTTATTTTTCCCTTAGCAGCTGACATGAAACAGATACTCAAGTAGTTGGTGGCTGAGGAATGAAAGATTGGCTTATAAGAAAGATGATTTGGTTAGGGAATAATACCTGCTTTAGCTTCTAACAAAACAATTTAAGATAATTAAATCACCTAGATGTCAGTAACCACAAAAAATACTAAAAATAAAAACAGCAGATGTTGACTTCTTCAACATGACCACACCTTTCCTGGTGCATGTGACAGAAAAACTTTTCTGCCTACTTATTTTACCTGCTAAGGTCCAGAAAAATTAAGTTGTTTATCTAAGATCACACAGCAGTGTGGCAAAACAAGGGCTAACCTCACGTTGTCTCAGCTTTAGACTAACACTCCTCTTAGTATAATATTTATAATATGTCGTACTGTTTCTCAAAATTTATATTAAACACAGATTTAAGTACAGAAAATAGACAATAATGTACATAAACTTCCAATATATGCTGAGTAGGCATTGTTTTTTCCACTCTGTTTAACCCACAGTATACCAGGAAAACAGATATAACTATTTACCATCTGGGTCCAATAACCCTTTTTATCTTCTATATGTTTATCATTTTATGAACAAGTAAGAATAAAGTGATCGTGAAAAAACTTTATTTGAAATTTTAATAAGAATAAAATACAGCACATTCAAATTTTTATTTCATATTTTCCAAATTTTAAGGAGATAAAGATAGACACATAGCTAAAGAAAGAAAGGAAGAAAAAACAAATTCAATGCCCTGTAAATACAATAACAGGGACATATCTAATTTGCAAATTCTGATTTTAGATTTCAAATATACCCCTCGTAGGTTTCATCTTGTTATTACTTCTAGTTTTCCATTCATTTGTATCATCAAAATGTGATGCTTTATAAATTTTTATAGCTCATAATTTTATTGAAAATAGAATTGTCTCCTTTGTTCTGTAATTATAAAACATTTTAAATTTTAGATTCATGAACATCTATTAGAATGATGAATTCAATTAATTTTTATTAATACATCATATTATTTCTTTCTATTTACCTTTGTATATACAATGATCTGTCCATTTACTAGTTACATCAAATAAATTGCAGTCCAAAAACATTCTAAGTGACAAAACAATGTGTGATAGGAGTTTTGACTAAACAAATGGCCTAAATTCTGTTTGAAAAGTATCACATGATCTGTGACACTTCGGTGCATGACTAATGATGACTATACCATGCTTCTTTATGCTCACAGAAGTGTATTATTCATACATCTATTCTCTGGTTTGGGAAAATTAATCTGAGATGTTGTGTGAAATATCACAGCCTGAAATTTGGATTATATAATCCATTTCACAACCATTGTTAGAATCTAGAAGAGTACAGTTGGCTCCTTGTATTTATCTTCTGATTCATCTAACAAATTTGAAAACTCTTCTTCATCTGTCGACATTTGCTTTTTGCCCATGATGGAAGAAAAATTAAAAATTCTTGGCCCTCAACTGTGTTTGATAAAAGCTTTAAAGAACTATGATGGCTCTGGCTTATTTTTATAACTTCTTGAAAGACAATAAAATACTTTAAGCAAAACAATAAATAAAACCTGAAAGGAGTGATGATTTGTTTGACTATCTCATTATTCCTCTAGGCTATTCCATCTTCTTTTCAGCACAGCTGGAGATAATTGGTAAGTAATGATGAAATAAATTCTAGAATGATAAAATAGCAAAATGCTTCAAGCTACAGGCAAGTAAGATCACTAAAATTCCATAACATATCTCAGATTTATAAACTAGTCCAATGGGTCTATCTAGTATAACAATTCCAATGTAAAATGAGTTTTATTACATCTTTTTAAGGAATAAGTACATTTTTCTTTTTTAAAAAAAAAGGCTTCTAAGAAAAAAATAAAAGTTATGAAATATGAACCTTCACAAACAAATAGAGCTGCTTGAAAAAGCAAATAAAGAACTACAATTGGCTCCAGTACATTTATCCAATGCAGTGAAATAGATGAGGGAGAAAAGGAGTTGACATGGAAAGCATTACCTTGCTGTTCTAATCCTGCCCTGGACAAGAGACCTTTGTCATGGCTTGTCTGCCTTGGAAGGCTCCACTCTCGCCAAGTGCCACCTGTAGATGGTCACTTTGACTCGGCAGAGCCTAGTTAGTGGTAATCCCAGGCTAAGAAAAAGAGCCATTCCTCACAATTGAAGATTTTCCCTTCAAGAGCAGTTTTCCCAAGGTAGTTGGTAGCCCTGCTAATGAATCATGGCTAACTTCATCAGGGAATACGAACACTTCTGCAGAGGCGAATGGGAACCACAGAAGAAGCACGTATATCACACTGGTGCTGAAACTGGGAGGACGGCAAGGTCCTGACAGAGTCTGGCTGGTGCATTCAGTACATCTTCCTCTTCTTCCTCTTATGCTGGGCCTGCCTCCTCCCTGGCTTCTTTTGGCTCGGCTTATCCCTCTTCATTCCATCCTTTCAACAACACATCAGCATAGCAATAGGAGGCAAGGGGCAGATTCAACTGACTAGTAGGAAGCTTTCTTTATAGAATGTCTTTACTCTTCAGAGAGCAATTCCAAATTTTTCAAAGTTTTAGCGCTTATCCAACGTGTTCTTAAAGATAGCATTTGTAAATTCATGACCTACAAGTTTAACTAGGCTGTCTTATGAGCCTTGCTTGGCCAGTGGAGCATTACTTGTGTTTAAATCTCTTTAATACAGTGGCTCTCAACCTTCCTAATGCTGTGACCCTTTTAATATAGTTCCTCATGTTGTGGTGACCCCCAGCCATAAAATTATTTTCATTGCTACTTCATAACTGTAATTCTGCTACTGTTCTGAATCGTAATGTAAATATCTGATATACAGGATCTGTTTAGGCAACCCCTGTGAAAGGGTCATTCAATCCCCCAAAGGGGTCATGATCCACAGGTTGAGAACCGCTGCTTTAATATATCATAGGTTCACAATGTTGGTATTCTATTATACCTTTTCACACTGAAACATTACCCGTCCACTTACTAGAGCATATGCATATGAAATACTTACTCTAAACAACATCTAATGTTTCACCTTCTTAAACCTTTAAACAAAGAATTGCCCTAAATGCCTATATTTATTCTGCAAGAGACAGTGCCTTTAAGATACTCTTTATTCCATCCAAAACATATGAAAAGAAACAGAATGTTAGAACATCAGTTTCATCTCTATAAACAGGAAATAGATTGTATGGATAGGTCAAAATTCTCACTCAATAGGACCAGACAGAACAGCCTACATGACATTTGACACAGTGTCTTATCACTCCGTTATACTCTGTTACCCACAGCTGTAGACAGAGGGGCTTTGTATCTTTCAAAGAGTTTCTTTGACATTGTGAAAGAATAATATTAGGAATTAGAACTATATCATATTGTATATCTATCATGATATACATCACCTGTGTCATACAATCTTAGACAAGGTTTCATTTCAATTTTTTATAATCTTCCCTAAAGGCACAAGAATTTTTATCATTTTCCCTACAATAAATAGTGTTTCCCATCTCTTGAAGAACAATAAAGAAAAAGGGATAGGGCGGCGCCTGTGGCTCAGTGAGTAAGGCGCCAGCCCCATATACCGAGGGTGGTGGGTTCGAACCCATCTGGCCCTGGCCAAACTGCAACCACAACAACAACAACAAAAGAAAAACAGGTGTTATGGCAGGCTACTCCGGAGGCTGAGGCAGGAGAATTGCCTAAGCCCAGGAGCTGGAGGTTGCTGTGAGCTGTGACACCACTGCAATCTACTGAGGGCGACGGGTTGAGACTCTGTCTCAAAAGAGAAAAGAAAAAAAGAAAAAGGGCTACTTGATACATTCATGCATATAGAGAGTTAACAAAACAACAACAAAGATAATTAAGTAAAAATAAATGACTGGGTGCCCATAGCTCAAAGGTTAGAGTGCCAGCCAGTCCCGTGCACCAGGGGTAGTGGGTTAAAACCCGGCCTGGGCCTGCTGAACAAAAATAAAATAAAATAAAATAAAAAGTTAACAAAAGATGATACAGGTGAGTAGTGTCAGAGGTTTCTTTGAGGGCATGGAACAGTTCTGTACCTTAGGTGTAGTGGTTACATTACTACATGTAATGTATACATAGGATACATTTTCTCAGAACTACACACACAGAATAGAGCAATTATACCACCTAACGAACACCTAATTAAACTACTATCCACATAAACATGCCCCTTCAGAAGAACCAAACCTCAGGTAAGAATCACACTACTTAATTTTAACACTGGATCAAAGAAAGAGGCACTAAAGAGGGCTAAAAAGGCAGTCTCCTAATCACCCTGCCCTATCCCCTAGCAGTGTCGCACCAGCACACCCAGTGGAGAGTATCTGTGTGTCTGGGAAAGGGAGAGTGAAGAGATTGTGGGGCTTTGCATTGAAACTCAGGGACTCACTGGCAGCATTCTGCAAGTTCATTTTGACCAGTATGACCAGAGGGAAATCCTCTGCCCTGAGTTCTTGCTAGCAATACATAAGAAGTGAAAAATAAGAAATTAAAACCTACATCCAGATAAAACACTTTTAACAAATGAAGACATGAAGGAAGTAAGAAATTAAGGAAGGTGCACAAAACAATCATCAATCAAATAACAACATGGTAGAAATATGTCCTAATGCAATAATACATTGAATATGAATGGACTGAGCTCTATAATCAAATGAGATAGAGTGACTGACTGGATAAAAAAACAAGAGCCAATGACATGTTGACCGTATGAAACACATTTCACCTATAAAGACACACATAGAGTGAAAATAAAGGGATGAAAAAAGAAAGATGCAAATGGAAACCACAAAGTAGCAGAAGTAGTTATCACAGACAAAATTTATTTCAAGACAAAAACTATAAAAAGTGACAAAGAAGGTCACTTCTTATAATGATTAAAAAGCTCAATTCAGCAAGAGGATATAACAATTCTAAATATATATGCACCCAACACTGGAGCACCCAGATATATAAAGCAAATATTATTAGACCTAAAGAGAGAGAGAGACCCCAATGTGATAATCATTGTAGACCTCAACACCCTCACTTTCAGCATTGAACAGATCATCCAGACAGAAAATCTGCAATGAAACTTGGGACTTACTCTGCACTATAAACCAAATGGACCTAATAGATATTTACAGAATGTTTCATCCAAAAGCTGCAGAATTCATTCTTCTCAGATCACGAATCATTGTCAAGGGTAGACTATATGTTAGGTTACAAAACAAGTCTCAAAAATACAAAGCAATTGAAATCATACCAAGTATTTTCTCCACCCATAATGGAATAAAACTAGAAATCAATGACAGGAGGAACATTGGAAAATATATAAACACATGGAAATTAAATAATATGCTTCTGAATGACCAGCTAGTCAATAAAGAGATTAAGAAAAAAATTAAAAATTTCTTAGAAAAAAATGAAAATGAAAACACAACATATCAAAACCAGTGGGATATAGCAAAAGCAGTAATAAGAGGAAAGTTTATAGCAATATAACTGCTCACATCAAAAAAGTAGAAAAGAACTACATACATTAAAAAAATGAGTACATGTAAAACCTAATGAAATTAGAGTAGGATCTGCAGTCTGGTTCATTGTATTATGCCAATGTCAATATCCTGATTTACATAATGAACTGTACTCATACATGATGACTCCTTATGGGGACAGACAGGATGGTAGCTAGTAGAAGAGGACCTCTCTGCATTATTTTTGCAACTTTTAGTGAGTCTACATAACTAGTTAAAAATAAAAAGTTAATGGAAAGGTTGAGAGTTCATTCCACCATTTACTTCTCTTCAGAGAAGCTGGTGGCCACCACTTTAACCACAACACAAGTTGTCTGTGCAAAAGGCAATTCATTTAATTTGAAAAACTCAATAGGGATTGGGGTCAGCTTCACTAATCACTCATCACCATTTAAAACTCAAGCTAAATCCTACGGATCATAAGTAACCCAAAAGTGAAACTCGAGCAGGTGTTTTAGCTAACTTATAAACACAGATTTTTTAGTCTTTGAAAAACTGTGAAGAGATTTATGGCCCAGCTCTGGGCCATTTGTTCATTTGAAGGAGGTGCCACTCTTTTAAGTCTTTCTCTGTACACACTTGACTTTCCTTCTCTCCATCTTCATTATCTCCTCTCACTTCCTTACTTGCTGAAAACAATCAAATTATTCTTGGAAGTTCTTGGATTTTATTTCCTCCAGATAATGGATCTTGGAGCATCTTCCTTGAACATCAAGTTTGTCTCAGGGATTTCAGAGGTGTTTTGTTATGAATTTCTCCTTCTATGCTCAGGAGAGCTTGAGGAGCTTGTGCCTACACTGTTCACTCTCTTCTGAAATGAATATAGTGAATTTTTTTCTTTTTCTTTTTTTTTTTTGATTTATAGATAACTTTATTTTTCTTTCTTTTTAAAATTTTTTTATTAAATCATAAACACATAGATCATGTACACGTTAATGCATTTATGGGATACAACGTGCTGATTTCATATAGAATTAGGAATGCTTACATCGCACTGGTTAATATATATCTCATCTCATTTACTTAATTATTGTGTTAAGACATTTATACTCTAAACTTAATAGATCCGACACGTAACTGCTCAATTGCCATTTGAGGTCACTTCAAGAATCCCAACTTTACTTTCAGCCTGCTATTGCCAATGAACTCTAAGCAAAACCAAGACAGTAACAAGGAAGTGTGTTTAGGGGTGGAGGGGGCAGGCAAGGAATGTAAATGCATGTTTAAAGAATTAGAGATAATGGGAAAGGAGGGAAGCCACATATTAAGAAAAGTCCTACTGCTTCTCTGGACCTCAGTACCTTCAACTGTAAAACAAGAGTATCAATCTAAAAGCCTAATATAACACTAAAATTCTATTGTTCAGAACACTCCATTACATTTTTAAAGTAATCTAAAAAGCAGAGAAAACCATTTCTCTATATGTACCTCATTTTGTAGATAAAATACATACATTTCCTTTTCTCTTGAAAAATTCAAACACAAGGAAGAAGGAGACAATTGAGAAATAACTTTCTCCACTATTCTATTCATAATTAAACTACAGTCATCATGTCACATATGATTCTATCCCTGTCCACAATGTCAATGTCGTATCTGCTTCCCAGAGATTTCTCTGCAGGAGAATTGACATGGTCTGCTGCTCTTGGTCCTGCCCAGTGCAAAACCCACACTAGAAATTTTTAAAGAATATAAAATTTGTACTCCCGTGTCCAGACCTGCTTTATCAATTCTACTAGAGGAAAGAATGTTTTCCTATCTTGCTCTGCCTTTGCTTTGCAGGATTTATTGCCTGCAGAGACCTCTGGATCACCCCAGTTTATATAAACAGGAAACACGATCCCATGTAAAGGAGAAAAGGAGAGAGAGAGCTGGAAGAAGCCAAGCACTAACGGTACAATGCACAAGGAAATTAGCATTTTGCTAAATTTTCTTTCCTCAAGATTACACAATCTTAGACTTCCAAAGAGCTTGAAATTATAAATAATTGATGCAAATCAGGTGCCTCAGAGTCCTGGATTGGAAGTTTGTAAGTCCAAAATTAAATGAAGAAGGGATGACCTGCTGTAAACGCCAGAAATAAGATTTCAATGTGCCTGGGTCATGTCCTCTGCTGATAGGTAGGCCCAGTAAATACTAAAGTGATGTAGAAATGGAATCATGATACAGAACAAGCCAAAAAGCATTTGAGCAGTAAGAAATCGAACAGAATTTAATGGTACAGTAAATTGTGATATCACTAGAGGTTATACAGTAATGCCATGGAAAGTTGAGCCTGAGCTTCCACAGAGAACAATTCCCAACATCATGAATATTTGTGGTTAAGTATGACATTTTTACTCTATCCCTCTCTATATTTTTTTTCTGTGTATATATAATACATAATTGAAAAACTGGGAGTGACATCAGCAAGACAGGCCACTAGAAGCTCCTAGTATCCTTCCATTGCACAAGAAAACCCACACAATGAGTAAACGACTACATTTCAACCCAAATCACTAAAGGCACAGCACAGGGCAGAACTCTGCCAGTGCCTACAGATGGAGCGTTTTGACCAGTCTGCCTCATGCCTTGTGCCTAAGAAAAAACATTTTTTGCCACAGCGCTTTTAAGAACATAAATGATTCTTCAATTCTTATTTGCTGCCAGGTTGACGTCTTGTATCTGTACTCTAATATCTTGTTAAAATTGCAGAGGCATCGCTCAGCCTCCGAGTTCCCCTGTACCTCCTTGTTAGTGTGACCATAAAATTAATTGCCTAAACCCAGGCACTTTTGAAAGTCCTAAGGGGACTACTAATAATTATGTCAAGACAATTAGTATATACTGAGACGTATAACCACTCTGACACATAGATCGATTTTAAAATGCAGGCTTAAGTTCCAAGTTTTGCTTATTCTCTAAGAAAAATCTCCAACACTGTTATATTACTCTTGCCATTTTCTATAGGAAATAGCTTTTTATAAGAGCTTGTTTAGTTCCAAGGTGGTCTGTTGTGTCTACTGGGTTCTGTGGACTTTCAACAAGGGATTAGGAAGCCTACTAATGGGGTAGGACCTCACCTGCCAGTCAATCAAGTAACTGGTTAGCTCTTCATGCTCATGTTGAAACTGCCCAGGAGGATGGAAATGGAGGCAAGTGTTTGAATTTACACTGTTCTGTTACCTTCCCTGCACTGCTGAACTTTGTTTCACTTGATTATACCCATTCAATATGAAAACAAGCCCGTGCATTTGAAAAGCACAGTGTGAAATATCACATGTACCCTGTGAACCAAATCTGAATTGAAATCATTTGTGTTGGATTATGGCTCCATATGAGCTGTCAGAAAATTATATTCATGGTAGACAAGCTTTTTAAAGTTCTTAAAAGGAGCTTTGTCCTTTTTTAAAAACACTGCAGTGCCCCCACGTCCACATCTCAAGCAGCCCTTTGGTCCTTGTGCCTGGCTACCTACGAAAATGTCAGAGAGGAAGAATGCAGGGCACAGTTCCAACCAGATGAGAATGAGGACATTTCTGATAGAAATATGGACTGACAAGTTTCCCAGCCTGAAGGGGAACCCCCAAGACCACCCACATGAGAGGATTTTTCTACCTCAGAAAAAAGGCCCACTTTGAATCTGAGCATTTTTATTAAGTATCTAAAAATAGCATGGGAGGGCTGAGTTGCTTATGCCCCCTACTCTGTAGATCTGTTTTCTTGGGTCATTGTTAAGCAGTGCACCCTTTAGGAGGACATGGTTCTGGCGACATGTGAATGCTTTGTCCACTTCCGACCATCCCTCACTGTTCCTTCTCCTGCCAAGGCATATACCTCTCAAGTCCAACAGTACAGAGACAAGAGACCTCTTAACTCCACCTGCAAGTTTGTAAAACTGGAGGGTATTTGGTCCCAGAGAGTTTCTGAGGGTGAGTCAGCTATTAAGCCTGCAAGGGTGAAATTAAACCCCAGCTAAAGTACAGAGTGGAAATACAGAAAGGGATGCAGAGACTCTTCTACCACAGCACAGCTAAGCAAGTGGGTGTCTGCCGGGGACAACTCCTGGAAGCCTGGCCCTTGGTCACAGTCACCTTTTATCTAGTCCCAAACCCTCTCCTCCACCAGTTCACTTCTCATCTATTCCAAACCCAAGAACCACTGGGTGAGACATTACACACCCCAGATGGCTCAGATTACATTCTTTTAGAATTACCTGTATTCATATACCTTGAGAGTAGTCTAGTGCTTTATACTCATCTGAGAGTGTAACATTATCTTAGTTCAGTATTTATGTAATAAAAATATTCAGTGGGATGTATTAATGCTTTATGACAATTATAAAAGATGTGCTACCTTTTTAAAAACACATTGCCCTACATATAATTTGTTAAGCAACTTGTGTGCATTAGCTTGTTAATTTTCACAACCATCAGCCATAGAAATACTGCAGTTACATTCATTATACAGATGAGAAAAAAGAAAAATAAATAAGTGAGCAAATTATTAAGTTAAGCAATTTGCTTAAAAACATATAACTAGTGCATAATAAAACTACAATTTAAATAGGGTTCTTTTGAATCTAAAACCTTAAACAAATTAAATGTATTAATGAAATTTCCAAAAAAATGAGTCAATACAAAAAGCTTTAATGTATAGCTTGTATAAAATAGATTAGTAATATCGAGGCTCCAACTAAATATCTTTTCAACTTTTTTCCTACATTTTCAAAGATACTGTCATCAGCCTGCAGTTGATTTTAAGAACCCAAAGCTTCTGGCACACTAAATAGCACGTTTTCTTCAACACTTTGAGCTCACATTTTGTTAGTTTGTTAATGTCCTCAATTCTAAAGCATTTTTAAAATTAAATGTTTCAGCTGTTTCCACATTAGAACATATTGTATGCTGCATAAAAGAAGGCAAAGCAAGACAGTTTTTTTCTACATATCGTGAATAACATAACAAGGTACCAGTCTATTCTCCTATGTCTTTGCAAATCTTTTACTGGGCCTATTTAAAAATACATAAATCATCAGAATTTTTACAAGTAAAAAAATCTTTTCTTTCCCAGTACGTACTTAACCTCAGACTGTATTTACCAAGAACAGAGTGAAGCTGTTAACCATGAAAACTCTCCTAATGTGGATCCTTTAGCTGTGATCAACCACGATAGCTATAATGGTAAGGCCTCATTGAAGTACTCAAACAGACGTATTTGCATTTGATATAAGCATGAAGTTTTATTATTCTCTACCTACTGAATCTTCTCTGGTTTTGCCAATTTGCTTTCATTCACTTTCTCCATTGAAGTAAAATCATATACCCATTCTACTAAATCTGAACCAATTATGATATTCTGAGAAATGTATTTGCCAGGGACTTAGGTTAAACAAGGAATTTCCAATCCTATCATTTATTCTATTTGTTATCAATTAACATGCCTTTTCCATTTCTAATGTATGCGTAGAAGAAATTCACAATTTTGAATAGAAGATTCAACACGTTGTTACTGTTGTGGATATTACTGAAGTCCTACAGGGAAGATGGTAGAAATCAACATGTGGCAACATCAAAATATTTAGGAGATTTCAGCCTGCAGCACTAGTGTGTCAAGAATCACTTAAATTTATAGGAACAAACCGTCATGTCAAAAACATGGTTTCATTTGTCATACTATGTTCACTCTCTCTTGATGACTTGTACTTACAAAGTTCAAATACTCACCTGTTTTTCATTTACGATGTGTAAGATTTTAAAGGCTGTAAACACTCCACAGAGGAAGAAATTATACTGGGTGGTCTTGGTAAGGGGAAAGGGGATATAATTAGGAATGACATAGCAAAGGGGGGAAAGGCATACGTTAATCTAAGAACAAAAAACAACTTTTCTGACTGCACCAATAGCTAACATGATATTATCCAAAGGAAATGAAAGACACCAGTGATGCAAAATAATTTGATGAGGCCAAATGATGAGTTTTAATTCTTCAAACATGATTAATGTGATTTTGAGCTGAAAGAAAGAGTATTATAAAGTAAATAATAGCACACATTGCTCTTAGTTTGAATATAAAATGAACAAAACAACCAAGAGGGAATATTTATGCTTAAGATTATGACTTGCACATCAAGTGTAGAAACCTCAGAAAAGGTGAAAACCCACTGACAAAGCAGTATGAGGGCTAGCAAGAATCTCAGTTTGGGGGCTGGGTCCACTGGCTCATGCCTGTAATCCTATTGTACTCTGGGAGGCCATGGCCAGTGGTTTGCTTGAGCTCAAGAGTTCAAGATCAGTACTCCATCTTTGCTAAAAATAGAAAAACTAAATTTCAGACCAATTTCACTCATGAATATAGATGCAAAAAATTCTCAACAAAATCCTAGCCAATAGATTACAGCTTATCATTAAAAAAGTCATACATCATGATCAAGTAGGTTTCATCCCAGGGATGCAAGGCTGGTTTAACATATGCAAGTCCATAAATGTTATCCACCATATTAA
>CAUYRH010073383.1:0-20000 GCA_963574655.1 Perodicticus potto
TCATTTGCTTCACTATACTCACAATTTTATATCTACATGTATTCCATAACACCATGTTGTATACTTCAAATATACACAATAACATTTAATTTTTTAAAAATGTGAATAGTAACAAAGCATAGATAATGTTCTATCTTACAACAAAAACAATTCTAATACTTCCTGATTTGTGATATTCCAAGATTGCTACCAATGATAAAAAATTATTATATTTATAAAATTGCAAAACAATTGTATTTATACTGCAACATATCATTTTTAAGTCTCTAAGTAAAGGATTTAAATTGAACATATCAATTAGGAAACACATTGCTTATGCAAAACAACATATTTCTGTACCCATATCTACACATTCAGGAACACAAAGTAAGAGGCTTTACGTGAACTTCCAAAAAGGCAAATATGCACATGATAAACTCTGAGGAAGTTCACAAAAAAAAGACAAAGTGAAGCATATATCACATAATCAACAACTAGACTGTTTTATTCACCATTCACTTTTCAGCCAACAAAATGACCACTGACAGCATCTTTCACAACAATATCATCGGTGACCAAGGACCCTGAACATGAAATAGACAGTGACCTGAGAACAGAAGTGATCCTAAGACACAATGTACAGCCCAACTACGGAAAGCTGCTTTGCTGACAGAATAATGAATATCTAGACTTAAACTTCATCCTATATGCAAATTAAATTTCTTCTAAATAACGGACAAATTGCTTTCTCAGGAATGACTATGATAGTGATTTAAAAAAAAAAAAAGCCCTTGCTTTACCCCTTTAAAGTAATAAAACACTTTCTTCTAAGTGCATTTCAATATGCAGTAAAAAATACACATGCCAGATGAGCTTCGTTTTACTTTTACTTGCAATAGCATACCTGTGACTTTTGCTCATCCTACAGAATTTTTACATTAGATTGATTCTATCCTCAAAAGATAACTTTATTTCACAATTCTGATTACTTGATATAAATGAAGAGAAGTATCCCCATAGAATTGATTAAATTGACTAAATTATTCATCATTAGAATTTACTGCCAGCGTGTTGCCTTAGAACTGGTACTAACCATGGTCAATGTGAAAAACATTCTTATTCCATCTATGGTTCACTTTTTACACCAGAGTTTTTCCATAGCATTTTTCATCTCTGAATTTCTCAAGCTATAGATCAAAGGATTCAACAGGGGAACAATAACTGTATAAAATACAGTCATGAATTTATCAATAGGGAAAGTGGACACAGGTCTAACATATATGAAAATACAGGGAACGAAGAAGCAGACAACCACGGTGATGTGGGAGGTGCAGGTAGACAGGGCCTTTCGCCTCCCTTCCTGATTGTAATTCTTGAGGGAGTTTAGAATGACTCCATAGGAGATAAGGAGAAGGATAAAGACCACCATGCAGATTGCCCCACCATTGGCAACCACAGTGAGACCTAAAAAGTAGGTGTCTGTGCACGCAAGTTCCAGTAATGGGTACATGTCACAGAAGAAGTGGTCAATGACTCTGGGGCCACAGAAGGGAAGATTGTACACAGAAACAATTTGAACCACAGAATGCACAAAACCTCCAGCCCAGGCCACCACCAATAGAAGGATGCACACCTGTCTTTTCATGGTGGTCAAATAGTGCAGAGGCTTACAGATGGCCACATAACGATCATAGGCCATCACCACAAGGAGAAAGATCTCAGTTCCACCAAATAAGTGTTCTATGAAGAGCTGGCCCATGCAGGCTGAAAAGGAAATTGTCTTTTTATCACAGAGTAAGTCTACAATCAATTTAGGTGAAGTGGCAGTGGAATAAACAACATCAATGAGTGACAGAGAGGCCAGGAAGAAGTACATTGGGGAGCCCAGGGAGGGGCTCCTGATAATAGTTACCATGATGAGCAGGTTGCCCACCATCGTCACAGCATATGTGAGCAAAAACATTACCACTAATGCTTTTTGCCCTTCAGGATCTTGAGTGAGTCCCAGGAGAACAAATTCTGTAACATTGTTACTCTCTCCCATCTATTCCTCTGTAAGGTTTGTGTCAGAACTGAGAGCTCAGGGGAACAGGACCCGGAATGCAATTGTGAACAGGGCTATGAACACATCCATAATGTCTTGGAGCCCATCTTTTTCATATCTTCAACAATGGTTTACCCACAATATACATTTTGTACGTATCAATTGATACCTCCTCTAAAGCTCACAATAGACCTTTCTGCACAATTTCCTTTCTCCCTGGTAGATATTATTTAGGGCCTATATGTGAAGGATTCTCTCTCTAATTCTTAGTGCATGTCCTATAGAGAATTATAGAATTATAGAATTATTGGGTTAAAGAACCCAATAATCATTCATACATTATGTAACCTTTTTTAAAATGATGTCACTTCTTTAGGATGTTTACAAACAGTAGGTACAATGCACTGGTATAAGGCACACTTCATGGATGAGGAATTCAACTACCACTCAAATTTTACCTTACAAACACAAGTAATGTAACCTAATCATATGTACCCTCAGGTTCATCTACAATTTGAAAAAAAGAAATTGAAATGTTTTTAAGTGTCTGTAACATAAAAGTATCAAGTGCATAGGAAAAAAATATAATGAAATGTGTGTAAGGTGTCTACATAAAAAGCTATTTAAAGTAAAATTTTTAAAGAGAAGTTAACTGAGGCTTAAATAAATGGAGATATAGATCACAGTCAAATTATAAGTAAATAAAGTGAAATATGTTACTTCATGGTGCAAGCATCAGCTACAAACAGGGAACATGTTCCTGCACTCAAGATGCTTACTCTCTGGTAGTGACAATAAATTACAAATAAATAAATTAGTATAGACTCAGTCCTTTGAATTTGGAGCAGTTGTGGTATCTTTATAATATGACCTGTGTAGCAACAAACATAATCTCTGCTGCAATATCTCACTGAATGAATTGGAAATCTACTGTCATACCTTCAATCTCTCCCACCACAGTGGATATCAAAAAGAAAAAAGCATTGGTTTTTAAAAGTTTCTAGATCTGATGATTAAGGACAAATTCAAGAACAGAGAAGAAAGGGAAAACTACAGATACAAACCTGAACTTCCTGGTTATTCAATCTTGAGCAAACTTACAGAATTAATAAACCTCACATGTACAAAAGATGAGTGCATTTACATAGATTTGGCAGTGGGGGAGGTCACGTGCAGGAAGAGTTTGAGCTCTCTCTTGATGCCAGTAGTGATGAATATTATATACATCTGGTTTGGCGCCCAAAGCACAGTGATTACGGTGCTGGCCACGTACCCTAAGGTGGCAGGTTCGAACCCAGCCAGGCCAGCTAAATAGCAATGACATCTGCAACAAAAAATGGCCAGGCGTTGTGGCGGGTGCCTGTAGTCCCAGCTCCTTGGGAGGCTGAGGCAAGAGAATCGCTTGAGTTCAGGAGTTTGAGGTTCCTGTGAGCTATAACATCACAGCACTACTGAGGGTGACTCAGTAAGACTCTGTCTCAAAAAAAAAAAAAAAATTCTACACATCTCATTCACATAGTTCAGCATTTCTGTCATGGTTGAAGCTATAGACCAATAAAAGCATAACTGTTGAAGAACACAAGTGTATAAAGTCTTCTACAATCAATTCTCTTTTTCTCCCTCTATTACTTTCTGCAAGATTTAGTGCTTTTTCCTCTTTAATCATCAATGATAGATTTTACTAGAAAAAATTTTTATAGGGCAAGTAATAATTTTCCTGTAAGTTATCATACATACACTATACTGTATGGTTTAAGTCAGGGGTCCTCAAACTACAGCCCGCAGGCCACATGCATTGGTGTGAATTGTATTTGTTCCCATTTTGTTTTTTACTTCAAAATAAGATATGTACAGTGTGCATAGGAATTTGTTAATAGTTTTCTTTTTTAAACTATAGTCTGGCCCTCCAACAGTCTGAGGGACAGTGAATTGGCCCCCTGTTTAAAAAGTTTGAGGACACCTGGTTTAAGTCATCAAACATTTAATATTTCAAAATATTATTATTAGCATTACTACTTAAAAGATTGTTAACACTTTTCTAAAATAAAAATATTTCAACATAGTTTCCTAAGTACATGACATTTTTAAAAGATAAAATCCCATAATTAAAAACATATCCTCTCTAGATTCCACAATTACATCTTATAAACCATTCCAAATCACAGTAGACAAGGTAATGTTCAAGTGCCATTTTTGGCTGGGATACCATCTCTAACATGTTTGGTGGGATAATTTTTAGATTCATACATATAAGGTCATATCAAATTTCCAGAACATAATAGGCATTTGTTCCTTTACACTTAAAGATACTTGGTATCATATGGAATTTTAAATTCTTTAATACAAATGTACCTAAAAGTGATTTATAAAATTATTAATATATTGTATAAATAATACACTGATCATAGTGTATTACATTAATACAAATGTGCCTAAAAATGATTTATAAAATTATTAATATATATTCTCAATCGTTTCAAGAACTCACGTCTTGAGTCTTGCCCTTGGTCCTCAGAAGTCAATGCTTCTTTCACTGAAGGTAACTGAACATAGCCCATCCATCTGCATGTGAACTTAGAACACATGATAATCGGTGCATGATCAGTGAATCTTGAAATATTCAAGTGGCCATAGTTTCCATATTTCCACACAGTCTTCTCCTTATTTCAGTCTTTCAGAGAGGTGTCAAAGCACCCAAAGTGCATGCCTAAAATGTACAGATACTTAAACATGCTCTCAATATTTACCATACTAAGGTGGATGTATATTCTCACCTGAGGAAAAAAATTCTTCATAGAAAAACAAAATTGCTATCATTACAAGACTATGTAAAAACTGACCTAATAGCAGCAATTATTAACATGGTCAACCTCATAATTTGATGGCACAAATAAAACAGAAATTTAACATTAATCTTTAGTTACTTGAATATTTTCTATTCCCTGTCAATTACCATGAAACAACCAAAAAGTGCGTGACTTTGGCTGAGCATTTATAATACCTTTCATGTATCTGGATACTAAATTCTATACCTAACAAGGCAAATGCAACTTCCTGGGTAAGCCAATAACAGAGCTTCCTCATAGGTAGAAGAAGAATACTTTAGTTTTTCAGTCATTCAACAGCACACCACAATCACCACTGCTTTACTTGTTAAAAATGTCTCCCTATATCTCCCCAATATCATTGCTGGAAATTGTTACCTTCCACAAATTTCTATATGTAATCATGAATCTAAGAGGAAAAACCTCACACATAGAAGACCAGATCCCACTTAAACACATGCTCCAAACTGGGGAGAAAATTGAGTTTCAAAAATCTCCTTGGTTACTTTATAAAGAAACTAAGTCTTCCATTTAAATGTACAAGCAGAATTTCCAGAGTATTACATCATCAGCTTTGTAAATTAAAGAGTGTAAGGTTATTATAGATGAGTTAATTAGAATAGTTGGAGCAAATTCAAACCAAGTAATCTCTCTTGAAAAGTTGACTTCCCTACAACATTCCCTAGGGAAAAAAAATTTAGGACTTACCAAGAAAACCCTAAATGTCAAGCTTAGTAAAAAGCCTACAGTGTGAAAGGAAAAATCCTAAAGTAGATTAATAAATTATTAATTTCACATAAGGAAATATTTGGGTGAGGCAAATACTATTTACAGTATGAGGAAAAGGAAAAGCAGTGCCAGGCTTCCTCACCCAGCCATATTCCCACAAAGGAGGCCTGTTCTCTGACTGTTAACAATGTCTCTGCCGCCAAAGCCCTGAAGCCAACAGGCAGAGAATACGACAGCTAATTCTCTGAAAAATAGGAAATCATAGTTCTACAATTTTACATTGGAGTAGATGCTATTGGTCAAGGCCTGAATGTGGGTCAGATATAATTGTAATAATATTTAGTCCACTAATTCAATCTTTTCTTTTTAGTCCAATATCAATTCAATGACTTTTTCTACAAGAAAGAAATTGTCATTTTCCCTCACAGGAACAGCACCTAAAGGCTTCCACTGGTATTTCCTAAATATAGCTTGTCATTGGCTCCATTGAACATCTTAAACTCGTCATATGTTTAGTTAAATCTCAGATCTTCTGTGCCATATGTGCCTTAGATAAAGAGTCACATAAATATCTGTCTGAAAAGAGTGAAAATCTTTATCATGTCATGGGCTCCACTAAAAGTTGGCAGTTTTTAATTAATATCATAAATGGATTGACCCCAGAAACCCAAATTTCCTATGTATTATTTCAAAGAGGTAAAGAGCACATCTAAAACTATGCCTCCCTGCTAGACAAGTGTTAAAAGAGGCACAAGTGTATTTCAGTTCTGAGGAACCATCTGATACAATCAAAGATACTCTGAATTAAATTATGACTCCTAGATGAAGAGCTGACATCCACAAGGCATCTTCTCCATGCCTCCTCCAGAAGAATTCAAAGAACTACTAATGCTTTCAGCTTATCTGAATGAGGCATAAGGGTTTTCTGCATCAAATGATGCCTACTCTAAGAGCCAAGAATCTGAACTTTTTACTTCAAATAAAAATACATTGAAAATATTAACTGATGGGGGAACTTTGTAACAATGCTTTACCCTGAAGTACAAGTTGATTCAGCAAAATGCAAGACAGTATAGAAAAACTAGCCCACAGACTGAGAAGGTGCCCCACAAATCTAGTTGTATAACTAAGATGAGTTTATTAGGGGTTACTTATACAGGATTTTAAGTACTGGGCACAAACAGAAGTTCTGCAGAGAGTTAAATTCTTCCTGCCCACCTGTTTTTGGAGCCATAAAAGTCTTTCTGGCAAGTGATATACAGCCCTGTCTGTGCCATTGCAGGTTTGCCTGTAAGACAAACAGCTATCCACAGGAAGGTAGGTAAGAATATCCTGTGTTCTCTGTATTTCTTTCAGCTACATTGTTTCAATTTCTATCCCTAAAGAAATCTGCATAAGTGCTGTTAAACATTAAAAGCCAGGAGTGGCTCTGGGAGGCCAAGGCAGGTGTATCACATGAGCTCAGGAGTTCAAAACCAGCCTTAGCATGAAGAAGACTCCATTTTTATTTAAAAAAAAAAAAAAAAAGACATTGTGGCAGATGCCTATAGTCCCATATACACAGGAGGCTGAGGCAAGATAACTTGAGCCCAAGAGTTTGAGGTTGTTGTGAGCTTTGACATCATAGCACTTTACCCAGGGTTAGATAGAGTGAGACTCTGTCTCAAAAAAAGAAAAAAAGAAAAGAAAAGAAAAGAAAGCCAATGGTAGCAAACCTATATTCTTCCTTCTCAAGTGAAATTCAAGGTCTACCAAGGACAGGAACCCTTTTTAAACAGCCAGGCTTTCGTTTGAGACATTTCAGGACTTTACTCTTATAGTAGAGAATAGTCAACAGTGTAGTCCTCAAGGGCACTCAGTCCCACCATGAATTGACTCAGTTCTTGATTGTGCTAAGCCACTCTGGGATCTTTTCTTCCCCAATCATAGCTACCAGATAGAAAAACAGAAAATCCTCTTTCAATGAACAGAATATTTTAAAAATTCTTGAATTGTCTTACAAATTTTTATGTGCAAAATCTGACACTCAAGTAACAAAGTATAGAAGAAGAGAAGGCAAGATCAACAAAAACACATATAGATTCAAATGATGTAAATAAGCATTTGAAAATAAGCTTAGTGTACAAAGAACTAACACACTAGATAGATAAAAAACATAAATTAACACACCAGATAAATAACAAAGAATTAACACACCAGATAAATAACAAACATAAAAGTGAAATAATTCAAATTAAAAACTCTACCACTGGTTTTAACAACAGATAGAAATAAATTGAGAATTAGTAAAGTTGAATAAAGACTAGAAAAATATTCAGCTCAACATAAAGAGGAATACTGTAAATGCAGAAAATAATAGAAAAGAGGAATAAAGGATACAGTGCAAAGAGCAAAACTCTAATGTACATTTAATTAATTCTAATTGCAGAAAGAGAAGACAAAGGAAATAGAGTAGACAAAATATTTGAAGAGATACGGGTGAAGATTTTCCTATACTGTTGAAAGACACTAAGCAGTAAAATCATGGTTGTCAAGTTTCATGAGGAATAAATTTTTAAAAGAACAATTTCTTTATAAAAGTATTCCGAGGAAACAGGAGCAAAATGGCAAACTAGAGATAGCTCCTCTGCAGCTGAGCATGGTGAGGTCAAGGAGAAAAGATACAAGCCACCTCTGGCTGGTGGGCCCTGCCCAGAAACATCCCTCTGCGGGCACAGGGAGGCAGCAAGAAACTCTAGGTCCCCAAGAGCAGGTGGGAAGCAGTGGAGAATCAGCACAAGGGTGAGTATTTGTGTGCCAGCTGAGGCCGGCTGGTTTGGCAGTGGTGGCAGTTGTCAGACAGAGAAGGCCAGACCTGCAGGGATTTTTTTTTTTTTTTTTTTTTTTTGAGACCTGGGCACTGGTGGAGTTTACATGAGAGGGCTTGGGCAAGCAAGCTAGTGATTTTGAACAGCTCTCAGAAGCTGAGACTGAGACTGAGCCAATGGGCAGAGTGGAGCTCCCTTTTTTTTTTTTTGAGGGGTATTTCCAATTTATTTTTATTTTTTATTAAATCATAGCTGTGTACATTAGTGCAATCATGGGGTACAGTGTGTGGACTTCATATACAATCTGAAATATTTTCATCCAACTGTTCAACATAACCTTCCACAGAGAACTCAGACGTATTAGCAAGAAAAGAACAAGTGATCCCATCTTGGGCAAAGGATCTGAAGAGAAACTTCTCTAAAGAAGACAGGTGCATGGCCTTCAGACACATGAAAAAATGCTCACTATCCTTAATCATCAGAGAAATGCAAATCAAACCTACCTTGAGATATCATCTAACTCCAGTAAGATTAGCCTACATAACAAAATCCCAAAACCAGAGATGTTGGAGCTTTCATTTTATAGCTGTTGGCCAGAGGCAGCCATTGTGGGAAAGGTGCCTTGCAGAACCAATCCTAAGGGTCCTAGCACAAGACTGGGTCTGGTCCAGCACACCTGATAAGCTGGACAGCCACTATTGGAATATTTGAGTGACACACACTTTCCTGGGAAAGCTAATGCATGGTCAAGGGACGTGGTTTGGAAAGGTTAAGGCATATCTACTAAGCAGGCTGATGAGAGCATCAGGTTCCCAATCCTGTGGGGATTGTGGGTAGAGAAAACAGGAAGACTGGGCCAGGTGTCCTCAGCAAGAAAAAGGCTTCTATCCTCCAACTTACACAGCTCTATCAGCATCATGGTTGGCATCTCAGACCCTAGAAGATCACCTGTTGCCCAGGCAATATATGGCAAGATATATACTTTTTTCTTTGTTGAAAATGTTTTTCAATATTTCCCCTGGATTCTTTTTTTTTCTTTTTCTCTTCTAATTATAATTTTTCACTGTTGTCTTCCTCAACAATAATGGCTCCATTTATTGCTAGTTTTCCTTTTCCTGTTATTCTTTTCTTTCCCCAAATTTATCCCTTAAACTTTTTGTTAGTTTGTTTTATTTAGTATTCTAGTATTTTTGTTTTTCTTCTCTATTCATTGGATGTGGAGTCTTGTGTCTGTTCAGGATGTTAAAGAGCTTCTGAACTCAAAGGTCCTACCCAACCCAGCCCTCTAGAGGCTCAGAATTGTGGGAGTGGGTGAACTGAGCACTACTATTACACCTGTCTCTCTCTCTTTATGATTCTGTTTTCCTTATGTCAATCTTCCCTTTTGCCTCCCCCCTTTTCTTCTTCTTAAATCTTTTTCTATCTTTATCCCTTCTTGTTCTTCACTCATCTCTTCCTTTTGGTCCTATACCAAAAGGACACTTCAACACCTTAGGTCAGAGGTATGGTAACTCAAAGAGGAGAAAGGAATGAAAAGTAAAACTAGGTCAGGAAGAAAACAAAAAAGAAATATTCATAAGGAAGAATGAACAGGAACATCCTGGCAACATGAAATACTAGGACAGAGCAAAGCCACCAAGGGATTATGAGGTAACAACTGTGGAGGATTCCACCTACTAAGAAATATTAAATATGACAGAAAGAGAATTTAAAATATGAAGTAAATTGCTGAGAAAGTAGAAAATAACCAAAAGGAAATTCAAAAAGAGAGTGAAATAAGGGATCTAAAATATGAAGACCATAGAAAGGATATATTGGAGCTTAAGGAATTGAAGCAGTCAATCAGATAGCTTAAATATGCAGTAAAAATTATCAATAACAGATTAGAATACACATAAGAAAGACTCTGAGAGCTAGAGGATAATGCTTATGAGCAGTTAGAGACAGAAAAAAAGAGAGAAAAAGCAGAACATTCCCTGAGAGAATCATGGAACTCCATGAAGTTTCAAACATATGAATTATAGGTAGCCCAGAAGGGGAAGAATGCCCCAGAGGAATGGAAGCTCTACTTGAGGATATCATAAATAAAAATTTCCCAAATGTCACCAAAGATTCTGACACACTTCTTTCAGAGGGATGTTGAATCCCAGGTCATCTCAACTCAAAGAGAGCTTCTGATGGGGGCTGTGTTAGGTGGGTCCCTTGAGGTCAATATATATATTGCACTCAGATTCTTTACATATATATATTTATATACTTTATATATATATATTGTTCATATATATACATATAAAGAATATATATGCATTCTTCTTCCATATATATATAGAGAGAGAGAATATATTTATATATATATATTATATATATATAAAGAATATATCCCTTTATCCCTTCTTGTTCTTCACTCATCTCTTCCTTTTGGTTTTATATATATATATATATTCTTCTTCCAAGATACATATATATATATATTCTTTTATATATATATATTCTTTTATATATATATATATTCTTTTATATATATATATATATATATGTATATATCACCCAGAATCTTAAAGCAAAATTTACTTGAATTAAACAAAACATATTATATATGTATATATGTGTGTGTATTGCTGTATATTTTATATATTACATAAATAATTTTTTTCTTTTAAAATTTTTTTCAACTTTTCCCCCATACATTTTTCTTTGTCTCTTTTTCTTCTTTTTCATCTTAGAATTATAATTTTTCATTGTTTCCTCTTTTAATATAAGGATTTCATTTTTGCTAGTTTTTCTTCCCCTGAATACCTTTTCCTCCTATTTTATCCCTTAAGTATTTTCTTTGTTTTGTTTTGATTTATAGTATTGTTCATTTTATTCTCTATTTGGTGAAAGTGGGGTCTGTATCTCCTCATTTGGCATAGAGCTCCTGACCTCAAAGGACCCACCCAACATAGCCCGCAACAGCTCTCTTTGAGTTGAGATGATCTGGGATTCAACATCCGCTAATAGAAATGTGTCAGAATCTTTGATACTTGGTAAATTTTCATTTATGATATCCTCAAGTAGGGCTTCCATTCCTCCGGGGCATTCTTATTCCCCTTCTGGGCTACCTATAACTTATTTTAGATATACAGATATATACATATCACCCAGATTCTTAAAGGATATTTATCTTGCTGCATATTCCCTGGAAAACAGGTGATTTTCTGGGATATAAAATGCTAATCCTAATGCTAATACAGCTGTATAAGTTGGAGACTGGAAATCTCTGTCTTGCCAAGAAGACCTGGTACCATCCTCCTGACTTCTTTGCCCTCAATCCCCACACAGTTGGGATCCTGAAGCTCTCCTCAACCTGCTTAATAGAAATGCCTCAACCTTTCCAAACCATGTCCCTTGGCTATGCAGTGGTTTCCCAGGAAGGCATGTGTTGCCCAAATCTCCCCGAGAGTGCCTGGCTGGCTTATCAGGCATGTCAGAACTGATCTTGCACTAGGACTCGAGGACAGATCCTGCAACTCAGCTTTCCTGCAGCGGCTGCCCTCCGCCTACTGCTAAACATTGAAAGCTCTGCTGCACCTGGTGGCTCAGTCAGGGCCCCTGGCTGCTGTTTGAAATCACTTGCTTGCCTGCCCAAGCTCTTAAAGGTAATTCAATCAACTGCCCAAGTCCAAAACACACACACACACAGGGCAGGCCATCACTGTCTGTAAACTGATCCCACTGCCACTGATACACCAGCCAGCTTCAGCCGGCACACAAGTGCTTGCCCTTATGCCACTTCTCCACTGCTTCTGTCTTCCTCTTGAGGTTCTGAAGACTCCTGCTTTCCTCAAAGGGATAATCTCACAAGCCAGAAATACCTGGAGTTTTTTCTCCCAATCTCACTATGCACAGCTGCAATGACATTGTCTCTAGTCCACCATCTTGCTCCATGGGTTGCACCCAGATTTCTAAAGCAAACTTTTGCTTGAACTAAACACAATATTAAACAGCAACACCATAATTTCCAGGGACTTCAACAAGCCACTACTGGACTGGACAGATCCTCCAAACACAAAAAGAAACAATGAACTCTACAACAAATGGATTTAACAGACATTTACAGAGTATTCTACCCAAAAATGACTGAATATATGTTCTTCTTATTAAAACATGGAACATTCCTAAGATTAATTATATTCTAGGCCATAAAAAATGTATCAACAAATATTTTAAAAATAGAAATTATACCTTGTATCTTCTCAGCCCATGGTGGAATAAAACTAGAAATCTATTCTAGCATTCATTCCTCACACAAAGCAATTGAATCTAAACCCCCTAATGCTGAATGATAGTTGGGTCAATGAAGAGATAAACTTGGAATTCAAAACATTGTGTGAATAAAATGACAATGGGGATACAAATTGTCAAAATCTTTGGGATAGAGTAAAGACTGTCCTGAGAGGAAAACGCAAATCACAAATCAATAATCTAATGAATCATAACAGAAAATTGGAAAAGTAAAACAAATCCCAAACCCAGCAGAAGAAAAGTATGGATGGGACATCACTCAAAATCATAAAGGTTATATATGACAAAGCTACAGCCAACATCATATTAAATGGGAGACTGATGGAATCATTCCTGCTTAGAACTGAAACGAAACAAGAGAGCCCATTTTTACCACTTTTATTCAACATGATGCTAGAAGTCCTTTTCAAAGCAATCAGGCAAGGGAAGAAAAGCAAGGGCATTCAAATGAGGAAAGAAGAGATATAACTATCCCTCTTTGATGATAATATAATCTTATATATAGAAAAACCCCAAAATTCAACTTAGAAATTCCTGGAACTGAAAAATAAATTGAACCACATCTCAGGTTACAAAATCAATATACACACATTGGTAGCTTTCAGATATGTAGGTAACAGTCCAACTGAGAATCAAATCAAACACTCACTACCTTTGGCAGTTGCAACAAAGGAAATAAAATACCTAGGAATACTTAACAAAGGAGGTGAAAACCCTCTATAGTAAGAATTATGAAACAATTAGGAAGGAAATTGCAGAGGGTATAAACAGACGAAAAAATATATCATGCTCATGGATCAGCAGTTTCAACTATTAAAGTGGCTATATTATGCGAAGTGATTTACAATTCAAGGCAGCTCCCATAAAAATGCCAATGACATTCCTTGCAGATCTAGAAAAAAAAATTATAAGATTTGTATGAAATCAGAAAAGGCCCCAAATGGCCAATGAAACTTTATGTAAGAACAAAGCAGGAGGCATCACTGTACCAGACTTCAAGCTATACTACAAGGCTATAATAACCAAAACAGCAAGGTACTAGTACAAAAACAGAGTCATAGACCTATGCATCAGAAAAGAGAACACAGAGATGAGATTATTCTCATATTCTCATCATATTTTTGACAAAATAGAAAAACACATACACTCAGAAATAGAAACCCAGTTCAATAAATGATGGTGAGAAAATTGAATAGCCACATGTAAAAGACTGATACAGGATCTATCTCTTACCACTCACAAAAATTAACTCATGATGGATAAGAGACTTAAACATAATGCAGAAAACTGTAATAATGCTAGAAGAAAATGTTGAAAAACCCCTATAGAAGTAGGCACAGGCAAAGAATTCCTGAAAAATATCCCAAAACAGCAACAAAAATACTAGATGTCCATAAAGTTTGTGTGAAATTTACTATGTTAAACTATTTTAAATTGCACACGAAACTTATGTCCACCCTGTATATAAATGGAAAGTGACAAACGTAAAAGCTTCTGCGCAGACAATTACACAATCAAAAAAAATAGCAAATAGACAAGCCACAGAATGGGGGAAAATATTCATATGCTATATACCTGATAAGGAACTGATAATCAGAATCAACAAAGAACTCAAGCAAGTCAGCAGGAAACAACCAATCAACCCCATTAAAAAGTGGCCAAAAGACATGAACAGAAACTTTCCAAGAGAAAATACACTAATAGTCAAAAATACATGAAAGAATGCTCAACATCTCTAATGATTAGGGAAATGCAAATCAGAACTACAATGATATTATCACCTAAGTCCAATGATAATGTTTTATATTAAAGAGTCCCCAAACAACAGATGGCATGAATGCAGGAAGAAAGGAATCCTTATATGCCATCTGTGGAACTGTTAACTAGTACAGCCTCTATGGAAAATTGTATGCAGATAGCTCAAAGAACTTAAAGTAGACCTATCATTTGATCCAGCAACCCCACTGCAAGATATATGGGCATACCCAGAGAAAAAATGGTCATTTTTTAAAAATAACACCTACACTCAAGTGTTTATAGCAATATAATTCATAATTTCAAAGATATGGAAACAACTCAAGTGCCCACAAACAGCTGAATGGATTAACAAAACATAGTAACCATGGACTACTACTCAGCCATAAAAAAAATGGCAGTCTAGTATCCTTTGTGACAAATTGGAGGGAACTGGAAACTATTCTTCTAAGGGAAACATCGTAAAAATTGAGTAACAAAGACACCTACTCAGTACCAAATTGGAACTAATTGATCAACACTTAAGATCACATATGAAAGCATATCTCAGTGAAAATCAAGCAGGGGGTTAAAGGAGGGGACAGGTAAGTTCATACCTATTGTTGACATGCACACTATGTGAGTGAAGGGCACACTAATATGTATAATTTTGACTCAATCTGAACTAAAGCAAAGGATATAAACAAAACATTTCTACTTATCAGACCTTTCTCAGAAACTTAACCTGCAAATATCTTCTCCCATTCTGATGGCTGTCCGCTTGCTTTACTTACTGTGTTCTTGGCTGTGCAGAACTTTTTTAGTTTGATCAGATCCCAGTAATATACTTTTGCTGTTGCTTCAGTTGCCTGGAGGTCCTCCTCATAAAAAATTCTCCAAGGTCAATTTCTTCAAATGTTGTCCCTGCACTGTCTTCTAGTATTTTTATAATTTCATGTATTAAGTTTAAATTTTTTATCCAGTGATAATCAATTTTTGTTAATGGTGAAAGGTGAGGATCCAGTTTCAGTCTTCTACAGGTCACCAGCTAGTTCACCCAGCACCATTTGTTAAATAGGGAATCTTTCCCCCAATGAATGTTTTTGAAAGGCTTATCAAAGATCAAATGATGATAAATGCCTGGGTTCATCTCTTGGTTCTCTATTCTGATTCATACATCTACCTCCTGTTTTTGTGCTAGTACCATGCTGTTTTGATCACTATCGATTTATAGTATAGCCTGAAGTCTGGTAATGTGATGCCTCCTGATTTGTTCTTATTTCTGAGCAACATATTGGCTATTTGAGGTTTTTCTGATTCCATATAAAAAGTACTATTTTTTTAAGATCTTTAAGGCATGATAATGGTGCTTTAATAGAGATTGCATTAAATCTGTAGATTACCTTAGGTAGCAAGGTAGTTTTAACAATGTTGATTCTTCCCAGCCACAAGCATGTTCTGTTTTTCAACTTGTTAACATCTTTGGCTATTTCTTTTCTCAGAGTTTCATAATTCTCATTATAGAGATCTTTCACATCCTTTGTTGGGTAAATTCCCAGATATTTCATCTTCTTTGGCACTACTGTAAAAAGGAATATAGTCCTTGATTGTTTTTCAGCTTGACTATTGTCGGCATATATAAAACCTATTGACTTGTAAGTATTGATTTTGTATCCTGAGATGCTGCTGTATTCCTTGCTCACTTCTAAGAGTTTTCTAGTTAAGTCCCTCGGGTTTTCCAGATATAAAATCATATCATCACAAAGAGTAAGAATTTGATCTCCTCTGACCTTATTTGGATACCCTTGATCACCTTCTGTTTCCCAATTGCAATGGCTAAGACTTCCATTACTATGTTGAATATCAGTGGAGACAATAGACATCCTTGTCTAGTTCCAGATCTAAGTCAAAAAGGTTTCAATTTAACTCCATTCAGCGTGATATTGGCTGTGAGTTTGCTGTAGATGGCCTCTATCAGTTTCAGTTTAATTCCATTCAGTGTGATATTGGCTGTGAGTTTGCTGTAGATGGCCTCTATCATCTATGTTGTTGCAAATGATATCAAAACATCCCCATAAGAATATAAAATATTCGTCAATTAAAATAAATTGTAAGCATTATTAAATTCCTCCACATTTATGCATATTGTCATAAATGGCAAGATTTCCTCTTTTTAAGCTTGACTAATATATGTGTATACATATATATATGAAAACATATATATGTGTGTGTATAAAGGCAAAAAGGCTACAAAGTTTCAGTTGTGAAAATCCATAATTCTGGAAATGTAAGGTACAGGATAGTGACTTTAGTTAAAAATACTGTATTGATGATATGTAGATATAAATACCATATTGAGGAGGCATAAATATATATATATTATACCATACTAGACATGTATATGTGTGTACATATATTATACATATTACCTTGTCTTTATCCACTCAACCGTAGATAGGTTGACAGACATTTAAGATGTTTCCATCTCTTGATTCCTGTGAATAATCCTTCAGTATACACAGAAGGGCAGATTTCACTTCAAGATAGTGGTTTCATGTCTTTTAGATGCATGTCTCAGATGTACTGAGAGGTGAGATAACTGGATCATGTGGTAGTTCTATGTTTCATTTTAATTTTTTTAGGAACTGCCATAATGTTTCCCAATTGGCTTCACCAATTTACATTCCCATCAATAGAGAACAAATATTCCTTTATCTCCACACTGAAAAATAAATGCCACATGATCTCATTTATATGTGGAATCTAAAAAAGTTCAACTCATGGCAGTAGAGAACAGAATAATCGGTACCAGGAGTTTGAGAGGGTAAGGCACAGTAGGAAGATATTGGTCAAACACTACAAAATTTTAGCTAGATAAAGGAATATTACAAAACATAGTGACTATAGGTAATAACCAGGCGTTTTATTCTTGAAAATTGCTAAAAGTATAGATTTTAAGTGTTCTCATCATTTAAAAATAGGAAAATAAGTGAGGTAATGCATATATTAAGTAGCTTAATTTAGGTATCTCTCAATGAATGTGTATTTTTAACACAAAATGTGCATGACAAACCTACATAATTTTGTCAATTAAAATACTAATGAATATTGTATATCAAATCATCACATTATACCCCATAAATGTATACAGTTATGATTTTAATTAAAAATTAAATTTAAAAAAATTTTTTTAGAATTTCAAAATCTTCCTGGAGAGCCTCGCCTTGATAAATAAATTTATTTTCAAAACACTACCAGTGATCTTATCCTGCGTGAATGGCCACTGTTCTTTGCACACTTAGCCTTTATTTTTTATTTTTTTCTCTGAGTCTTTGCAGGAAGAAGGTTTGAGTGGGAGCCTATGAGGAGAAATATGAGGGACCAGTCTGGATGATATCCATATACTTGGTTTTGGAATCATTTTCATTCCTTGCACATATTTACATCTTATTACATAAAGGGAGCATTCTTTTATAATTAAAAAAATGAATAAATATTAATGAATAAAAGCATAAATAATTAAGACCTATTCAACAAATAGTTCTTAAGAAATGATAATGTTATAAAAATTGAAAATCACAAATTGAGAAAATATTTTACATAAATAGAAACAACAGACATTTAGTGCACAGGACTCCTAAAGACCTCCAATAGGTTAGGAATAATGGAAAACAACCAGCAAAAGATTGGTAAAAGATGTAAATATGCATTCAAAGAAGAATGGGAAAAAATGGAGAATCAATAAACATGTGAAAATAAGCTCAACTTAACAAGCAATGAAGAATGCACATTAAAACAGCTATGACCCCACAGGGGTAAAGCCACTAGATTAAACACCAGACATCTCACATCAGGTATTGGTAAGCACGCAGAGCAATGGAACTGTTATGTCCTGCTCATAGGTACATCACTTATAACACAGCATTAGGGAAAACTGAAATGTAAAAGTGAGCATATAAACATTCTACTTAACACAAAAGAATTACTTTCAGAAATTCCATAGCACCATGTGCAAAAAAAAAAAAAACCTGGAAAAAACTCCAAATGGCCTCTCACAGAACCTGTGGATAATCACACATGGAATAATACACAGCAGGAGAAATGATGAGACTAAAGTGACATGCAGAACAATTATCAAATTTTAGAAAGTTGACATCATGGACAAAATTAAAATTCAGAAATTATGTACCATAGATTATAATTTTAACAAAAGTAAGGGAGAAGAAAGATAAGTTTTGCATTAGGATTACCTCTTAAGGGAGAGAGAGAAACATCAAAAATATTCATTTTTTAAATATGCAAATTTTATCAAAGACAATGTTGCATATTACGATGAAAGCAATTCTGTTTTATTTCTGATTTCTGATAAATACAAGGTGGATGCTACTTGAGAAAACTTTTTCATAAAATTGAAAATCAAAATTGTATTTATACCACACACATTATTTTTAAGTCTGTAAGTATTTAAATTGAATTTAACATTTAGGGTACACATTTCTTGTGAAAAACAACACATTTTTTACCCATATCTAAAGATTCATGAAGACAAAGTAAAAAGATTTACATGTTTACATGTTCTTCGAAGAATGGCAAAAATGCACAGGATAACTACTGAAGAGAATCACAAAAATAAACCAAAGTGAACCAACTCATAATCAAAAACTACCATTTGTTCTTATCGTCATCTACATTTCATCCAACAAAATTGCCCACTGACAGTGTCTTTAACTAAACACAAAATCATCTGCCCACCAAGTACCCTGAACTGGAAATGCCTAGACATTGACCCGAGGGACACAAGTAAACTTAACACAAAATATATAACACAGCTGCAGAAAGCTGCCTGCCTATACAATAATGAACACTAAAACTTAAAACCCACGCTTTTAGCCCTGGAAATTTGTTCTAAATATTGGCCAAATTGCTTTCTCATTAAAGTGAGAAAGCACATAGAAAATTTTCAAAAAGACCTCGTTTTCTCCGTTGGAAAAGAATAAACCACTTTCTTCTAAGTCCCATTTCAATACAAACTAAGAAAAATGCAGTTACAAGATGACCTTCATTTTATTTTTACTTGCACTAGCATACCATTTATTCATCTCTGAAGAACTGCTCTATTAGACTGATTCTAATCTCAAAAGGTAATTGACTTTGTATAAATCAAAAGCATCCTAGAGAATCAATTGAATTGACTATACTGTTTATTCGTAGAATTTACTCTCTTTGCTTTGCCTTAGAACTGGTAACAAATGTGGTTGGTGTTAAGGACATTCTTATTCCATCCACACTTAGCTTTACTTTTTACACCAGAGCTTTTCCATAGCATTTTTTATCTCTGAATTTCTCAAGGTATATATTAAAGGATTCAACATGGGAGTGATAACTGTAAAAAATAAAGCCATGAATTTATCAATAGGAAAGGTGGACACAGGTCTAACATACAGGAACATACAGGGAACAAAAAACAGGATAACCACAGTGATGTGGGAGCTGCAGGTAGTCAGGGCCTTACGCCTCCCTTCCTGACTGTAAGTCTTAAGGGATCTTAGAATGACTCCATAGGAGATGAGGAGAAGGATAAAGACCACCATGCAGATT